>JAEIFZ010000038.1:0-13945 GCA_018904035.1 Zaprionus ornatus | reverse complement strand
TAAATAAAATTATGAGTAGAGTGTTAAAGCATGCAGTATGTTGAAAGTACTACTATGAATACAAAGAAGACAATTATGTGTTTGACTAAATTCTAGATAAGTGGGCGAGGAGTTGTAATTTTAAGCTAGATATCAAGTTGTTATTGTTAGCTACAATTAAGTATAGTTTATTATAGTCCGAACATAATACCCTGAATGGCTCATGCAGGGCATAGTTCGAGCTACAATTGGGAAGTTTTAGAGGAAGGTAATTACGGGTGATTCTACCAGGGACAGAAAAGTGTAGTCTACTAAGTAAGTCGCTACTATCTATGTCACCTTGGATAAGGTTGTTAATAAATATAACACCAAGCATGGTTCTACGATTAGCTAGAGAAGGCAGATTAAGTAACAAAAGTCTACTAGGATAGGAAGGAAGTCTTGAATTTACATCCCAGTTGAGGCCTCGCAAGGCAAACATTAAGAAGTTTTTCTGTACGGATTCAATGCGGTCTCTATGAACTGTGTACTGAGGGTTCCAGACACATGATCCGTACTCGAGAATTGGACGAACAAGCGAAGTGAAGAGATTCTTAGTTAAGTAAGGATCGTCAAACTCCTTGGACCATCTCTTAATAAAGCCGAGTACACCCATAGCTTTATTAACCATTGATGATATATGTTCAGAAAACTTGAGTTTTCGGTCCAAACGGACACCTAGATCATCAACCAGGGAAATTCTTTCCAAGGTACAACCACAAAGAGATTATGATACGTACTTTGGGCAGGCACGTGAGAATGTCATCAGCTTGCATTTTGAGCTGTTCAGATTAAGGAGATTTGCACGACACCAAGAAAAGAAACAATCTAGGTCAGATTGAAGGCGAGAATGACAGGAGTCGTCTCTAAATTGAAAACAGAGCTTGATATCATCCGCGTACATGAGAGTACGTGAGTTAAGTATGACCGTTGGGAGGTCATTGATGAAAAGTGTAAAAAGCAGGGGACCTAAGTGGCTTCTCTGAGGAACACCAGATGTGGCATGAACGGGATAGGAACGAGTATTTTTAAAGAGGACTCGTTGGGTTCTGTCACTCAAATAGCTCACAATCCAACTAAGAAGTTTTGGTGAGAAACCGAGAAGATTTAGTTTATGTGCAAGAAGGGAATGGTTGACTGAGTCAAATGCCTTACTGAAATCAGTATAAATGACATCAGTTTGAAGATTTTCCTGAAATCCTTTTACCACAAAGGATGTCAGCTCAAGCAGATTTGTCGTGGTAGAACGACGCTTCACAAATCCGTGTTGAAAAGGGGATATAACGGATCTACTAAAATGCTGCAAGTGAGGAGTAATAACATTCTCGAAGAATTTCGGTATAGCCGACAATTTAGAGATACCTCTATAATTGCTTGCATCAGACTTGCTGCCCTTTTTATGTAAAGGGATGATAAAGGATTCCTTCTATATGGATGGAAACGAGGCAGTTACTAAGGACAGCGAAAATAGTTTGAGCAATGGCTTACATAAGGAGTTGGCACAGTATCGAAATACACAGGCGGGGATACCATCGGGACCTGGTGAGAAGACTGGTTTAACCAATCGAAGATCCCTAATAAGTGAACTTTCATTCAGTAAAGGTGTGAAGATGCCATTCGAGCTTGGTACGCTATATGGATAGGAGTGAATGTTTGGCGTAGAGGAAGAATAAGTTGTTTGAAAAAACTTGGCAAACATATCGGCAATGGCCTGATCTGTGTTCGCCTCAGCGTTATCGAACATAAGTTTAGAAGGAAAGCCCGCTGACCTACGCTTCATGTTAACAAAACTATAAAACTGTTTAGGATTCTGAAAGAACTGAATCCTACATCTGGTCAAATAGTTTTTATAAAACTTCGCGTTAAGCACGGTAAAATTTGCACGAGCAGTTAGGTAGCGGGAAAAGACAAGCGGTGAGTTTTTCAGCTTGTATTTCTTAAATAAGCTACTCTTTAAGTTTTTTAAGCGAGACAACTCTTTTGTAAACCAAGGAGGCCTACTTGAGCTTGTCGGATAGAAAAACGGAACACAGATATCAAAAGCAGAGTTAAGGGTCTTATAAAATATATTAATAGCCACTGACATATCAGTTGATAGATAAAAGTCAGATCATTCAGAATATGAAATTAAATAATTTAAGTATTCAAAGTTAGCTTTCTTAAAGCAGCGCACGCGATTGCACGGCTTTACACTTTTATCCACAAAGCTAATACCCAAGTCGAGATTCACTTCGAAAGTGGGATGATAAGGATCTTCAGGTAGGGAAAGAGGTTGTGCCCTGTCTAAAATCACCCTGGAAGGATCAGAGACGAAACATAGATCAAGCGATCTGTTTAAAGTGTTTTTGACATGATTAACCTGCGACAAAGACATGTCAAACAAACCGTCAAACAGATCATGTTGCCGGGAGGGCAGAAGGGAGTTTTCCTCCGCAATGGATGTCCAATTACATTCCGGGATATTAAAGTCACCCAGGACTATGAAATGATCTCTGTCTGATAATAGATTAAAAATAGTCTTAATTGCAGACAAATGTTGCGAGTAGACTGATAATTCCGATGACGGCGGAATATAGGAGCAGGTTATATACAAGAAAAAACTGGGAAAGTGTAGTTTTACACAGATTAATTCGATGTCGAATTGAAACTCCGGCTGTAAGAGGTCCGACATAATGGAGGAGTCTACTGCAATCAGTACTCCACCACCCCGTCGGTCAGGTCGATCAAGCCTGTATGTTGTATACCTATCTGGAAAGACTTCAGAGCTTAGAATCTCTGGTTTTAACCAGGTTTCGGTAAAGGCAATAATTTGGGAAGTAAAGGCAAGACTATGAAGATAAAGACTAGAGATTTTACTACAGAGGCCTCTAACATTTTGATAGGAAAGAATTAAGGAAGAAAGAATATTTGTGTGTCCCCTAGCATTTTCAAAGGCATGAAGAGAAGAGAACTTCAGTTTTTTGAGGACTTTGCACTTGTTGTAGGTCCACTTGGCGATGTAACGGCCAATGTGGGAAGAGTGACGGTCGTTCGGCTTTTTTGTTTTGGAGTGAACTCCTTAACAATAAGGTCGGGCGGCCAGAAAGAAGCTGCGCAAACGTCTTTAAACTGTTCTGCAGGGAGAATAATTTTGAAAGAAGAAATGTCGCGCTTTAATTTGAAGTTGAATTTTTTAACTATCAAATCATTTACAGGCATCCTTTCGAGAATGTACGATTGTACATCTTCTATGGTTGTGTCTGGAGCCAAGCGAGAGATAAACACCAATTTTTTGGGTTTAATCGCAATCAGAGGTTTTATACTCGGTGCCTGACTAGCAGGCATGATTGCGGGAACATTACCCGTTACGTTGTTATCATTGCTCGTAATGGGAGTAGGCACAAGAGGGGCAGCAAGAGGTTTCGGTGCGGTAACATTGCTGCTAGTTTTTTTTTTTTGTGCAACTAGAAGAGCAAGACGGTATAGGGGAAATTAGACTTAGAAGATCAGAAGAAGAAGCCTTGGAAGAAGGTAGATTGGTGGTCTTTAGATTCGTAGTAACTGAATCTAAAGGAATATTAAGAGGAGCAGGTGGCTTACTAAGAGCCGTAAAGGCGTTGAATTGGGTCTCCATCTCCAGAAATTCAGATTGTAGATTAGAGAAAGCTGTGCGTATCCGATAAAACCCGAGTTTGGTTTTATTGTGGATTTTCCGTAGATCGGATTCACCCACACGGCACGCTTCGCACGACCATTTAAGGCCTACATTGGCGTTGACGGCATCTCTAACCCGCACAGTTAGGCCACAGCATTTTAAGTGACTAAGATTGTCACAGAGCCAGCATCCAATGTAGTCCGCATTAGCATCTGAAGAGCATTTGCAATTTGCTGCAGAGCACGACACCATGTTAATAAAATATATATGCCTTCGAATAGTAGGGGACAACGAAGAGAGCAATAGAGTATTAAGACAAATTTCTTGAGAGAGCAAGAAACAGTTACAGCGCCGAAAACAGGCAAGCAAGCGAGAACGAGAATAAAAAAGCAAATATAGCGAGCACTCGAGGTAAACAAAACAACAGCAGCTGTTAAGTCTACAACAAAAGCACTACACAACTTACTCAGAGAGCGAAATTTACTTTCGTGAGCGGGAGAGCAGGAAAGTGTGAGAATATTAGTAAAAACAAAAACAAAAAACTTGACGCCAAGACGCGCAAGTGAAAAGAATTAAAATTTTTGTAAGCGAATTCACTAATAAGGCAGGATTAGTATGCTACTTTAAGATTTTACTCACAGGGTTAGCACTAGTAAGATACCACAGTATTAATGAAAGCACATAAGCAGATCAATTAAACAGAATTATTAAGAAACACAGGGAGCAAAAGCGAAACACGTCCAACCACCATAATATAATAGAAAGAGGATAGGGATCTTGAAGAATCAATCATCAGATAACGGATTTTCAATAAATATCTGTTATTCGTGACTTTAAGGATGCTTTATCTAATAAACTATGCCGAAAACGGAAAATTAGTACTCGGTATTTTCGTTTCATTTTGTCGTGATCTTGAAGAATCAATCATCAGATTACCGATTCTCAATAAATATATTTTATTCGTGACCTTAAGGAAGCTATATCTCCCAAACTATGACGAAAACGAAAAATTCGTACCAAATATTTTCGCCTCATTTCGTGAAGTGATAACCAGAAAACGGATTTTCAAAAAACAATTTTTTATTCGTGAATTCAAGGAGGCTATATCTCCTAAACTATGCCGAAAGCGGAAAATTCGAATCAGTATTTTCGTTTCATTTTGTCGAGATCTTGAAGAATCAATCATCAGATTACGGATTTTCAATAAATATATTTTATTCGTGACCTTAAGGAAGCTATATCTCCTAAACTACACCGAAAATGGAAAATTCGTACCAAATATTTTCGTCTCATTTCGTTTATGTCTTTAAGAAGCAATCATCAGAAAACGGATTTTGAAAAAAATATTTTTTATTCGTGAATTTAAGGAGGCTATATCTCCTAAACTATGCCAAAAGCGGAAAATTCGTACTCAGTATTTTCGTTTCATTTCGTCGGGATCTTGAAGAATCAATCATCAGATAACGGATTTTCAATAAATATATTTTTTTTGTGTGTTTAAGGAGGATTTATCTCCTAAACGATGACGAAAACGGAAAATTCGTACTCAGTATTTTCGTTTCATTTCGTCGAGATCTTGAAGAAGAAATCATCAGATAACGGATTTTCAATAAATATATTTTCTTCGTGACCTTAAGGAGGCTATATCTTCTTTACTATGCCGAAAACAGCAAATTCGAATCAGTATTTTCGTTTCATTTCTTCGGGATCTTGAAGAATGAATCATCAGATAACGGATTTTCAATAAATATATTTTATTCGTGACCTTAAGGAAGCTTTATCTCCTAAACTACGCCGAAAACGGAAAATTAGTGGTGCTTGGTATTTTCGTTTCATTTCGTCGAGATTATGAAGCATCAATCCTCAGATAACAAATTTACAATAAATATATTTTATTCGTGACTTTAAGGAGGCTATATCTCCTAAACTATGCCGAAAACGGAAAATTCGTACTCAGTATTTTCGTTTCATTTCGTCGTGATCTTGAAAAATCAATCATCAGACTACCGATTTTCAATATATATATTTTTTTCGTAAGTTTAAGGAGGCTTTATCTCCTAAACTATGCGGAAATTCGTACTCAGTATTTTCGTTTCATTTCGTTGAGATCTTGAAGAATCAATCATCAGATAACGGATTTTCAATAAATATATTTTATTCGTGACCTTAAGGAGGCTATATCTTCTTCACTATGCCGAAAACAGCAAATTCGAATCAGTATTTTCGTTTCATTTCTTCGGGATCTTGAAGAATCAATCATCAGATAACGGATTTTCAAAAAATATATTTTATTCGTGACCTTAAGGAAGCTTTATCTCCTAAACTATGCCGAAAACGGAAAATTAGTGGTGCTTGGTATTTTCGTTTCATTTCGTCGAGATTATGAAGAATCAATCCTCAGATAACAAATTTACAATAAATATATTTTATTCGTGACTTTAAGGAAGCTTTATCTCCTAAACTATGCCGAAAACGGAAAATTCGTACTCAGTATTTTCGTTTCATTTCGTCGTGATCTTGAAAAATCAATCATCAGACTACCGATTTTGAATATATATATTTTTTTCGTAAGTGTAAGGAGGCTTTATCTCCTTAACTATGCGGAAATTCGTACTCAGTATTTTCGTTTCATTTCGTTGAGATCTTGAAGAATCAATCATCAGATGACGAATTTACAATAAGTATATTTTAATCGTGACCCTAAGGAGGCTATATCTTCTTCACTATGCCGAAAACAGCAAATTCGAATCAGTATTTTCGTTTCATTTCTTCGGGATCTTGAAGAATCAATCATCAGATAACGGATTTTCAAAAAATATATTTTATTCGTGACCTTAAGGAAGCTTTATCTCCTAAACTATGCCGAAAACGGAAAATTAGTGGTGCTTGGTATTTTCGTTTCATTTCGTCGAGTTTATGAAGAATCAATCCTCAGATAACAAATTTACAATAAATATATTTTATTCGTGACATTAAGGAAGCTTTATCTCCTAAACTATGCCGAAAACGGAAAATTCGTACTCACTATTTTCGTATCATTTCGTCGTGATCTTGAAGAATCAATCATCAGACTACCGATTTTCAATATATATATTTTATTCGTGACCTTAAGGAAGCTATATCTTCTTCACTATGCCGAAAACAGCAAATTCGAATAAGTATTTTTGTTTCATTTCGTCGGGATCTTGGAGAATCAATCATCAGATAACGGATTTTCAATAAATATCTTTTATTCGTGACTTTGAGGAAGCTTTATCTCCTAAACTATTCCGAAAACGGAAAATTAGTACTCGGTATTTTCGTTTCATTTTGTCGTGATCTTGAAGAATCAATCATCAGATTACCGATTCTCAATAAATATATTTTAAGGAAGCTTTATCTCCTAAACTATGACGAAAACGAAAAATTCGTACCAAATATTTTCGTCTCATTTCGTGAAGTGATAACCAGAAAACGGATTTTCAAAAAAATATTTTTTATTCGTGAATTTAAGGAGGCTATATCTCCTAAACTACGCCGAAAGCGGAAAATTCGTACTCAGTATTTTCGTTTCATTTCGTCGAAATCTTGAAGAATCAATCATCAGATAACGGATTTTCAGTAAATATATTTTATTCGTGACCTTAAGGAAGCTATATAATCGTACCCAGTATTTTCGTTTCATTTCGTCGAGATCTTGAAGAATCAATCATCACTTAACGAATTTACAATAAATATATATTATTCGTGACCTTAAGGAAGCTATATCTCCTGAACTATGCCGAAAACGGAAAATTCGTACCAAATATTTTTGTCTCATTTCGTTTATGTCTTTAAGAAGTAATAACCAGAAAACGGATTTTCAAAAAAATGTTTTTTATTCGTGAATTTAAGGAGGCTATATCTCCTAAACTATGCCAAAAGCGGAAAATTCGTACTCAGTATTTTCGTTTCATTTCGTCAAGATCTTGAAGAATCAATCATCAGATAACGGATTTTCAATAAATATATTTTCTTCGTGACCTTAAGGAGGCTATATCTTCTTTACTATGCCGAAAATGGAAAATTCGTACCAAATATTTTCGTCTCATTTCGTTTATGTCTTTAAGAAGCAATCATCAGAAAACGGATTTTCAAGAAAATGTTTTTTATTCGTGAATTTAAGGAGGCTATATCTCCTAAACTATGCCGAAAGCGGAAAATTCGTACTCAGTATTTTCGTTTCATTTCGTCGAGATCTTGAAGAATCAATCATCAGATAACGGATTTTCAATAAATATATTTTATTCGTGACCGTGAGGAAGCTATATATTCGTACCCAGTATTTTCGTTTCATTTCGTCGAGATCTTGAAGAA
Organism: Zaprionus ornatus; assembly: GCA_018904035.1. Lineage (NCBI taxonomy): Eukaryota > Metazoa > Arthropoda > Insecta > Diptera > Drosophilidae > Zaprionus > Zaprionus ornatus. The sequence goes on along the minus strand of JAEIFZ010000038.1, from coordinate 5,958 downwards.
TCAATCCTCAAATAACGAATTTACAATAAATATATTTTATTCGGTGGTTGGACGTGTTTCGCTTTTGCTCCCTGTGTTTCTTAATAATTCTGTTTAATTGATTTGCTTATGTGCTTTCATTAATAGTGCCGTATCTTACTAGTGCTAACCCTGTGAGTAAAAGCTTAAAGTAGCATACTAATCCTGCCTTATTAGTGAATTCGCTTACAAAAATTTTAATTCTTTTCACTTGCGCGTCTTGGCGTCAAGTTTTTTTGTTTTTGTTTTTACTAATATTCTCACACTTTCCTGCTCTCCCGCTCTCCCGCTCACGAAAGTAAATTTCGCTCTCTGAGTAAGTTGTGTAGTGCTTTTGTTGTAGACGTAACAGCTGTTGTTGTTTTGTTTACCTCGAGTGCTCGCTATATTTGTTTTTTTATTTTCGTTCTCGCTTGCTTGCCTGTTTTCGGCGCTGTAACTGTTTCTTGCTCTCTCAAGAAATTTGTCTTAATATTCTATTGCTCTCTTCGTTGTCCCCTACTATTCGAAGGCATATTTATTTTATTAACATGGTGTCGTGCTCTGCAGCAAATTGCAAATGCTCTTCAGATGCTAATGCGGACTACATTGGTTGCTGGCTCTGTGACAATTTTAGTCACTTAAAATGCTGTGGCCTAACTGTGCGGGTTAGAGATGCCGTCAACGCCAATGTAGGCCTTAAATGGTCGTGCGAAGCGTGCCGTGTGGGTGAATCCGATCTACGGAAAATCCACAATAAAACCAAACTCGGGTTTTATCGGATACGCACAGCTTTCTCTAATCTCCAATCTGAATTTTTGGAGATGGAGACCCAATTCAACGCCTTTACGGCTCTTAGTAAGCCACCTGCTCCTCTTAATATTCCTTTAGATTCAGTTACTACGAATCTAAAGACCACCAATCTACCTTCTTCCAAGGCTTCTTCTTCTGATCTTCTAAGTCTAATTTCCCCTATACCGTCTTGCTCTTCTAGTTGCACAAAAAAAAAAAAAACTAGCAGCAATGTTACCGCACCGAAACCTCTTGCTGCCCCTCTTGTGCCTACTCCCATTACGAGCAATGATAACAACGTAACGGGTAATGTTCCCGCAATCATGCCTGCTAGTCAGGCACCGAGTATAAAACCTCTGATTGCGATTAAACCCAAAAAATTGGTGTTTATCTCTCGCTTGGCTCCAGACACAACCATAGAAGATGTACAATCGTACATTCTCGAAAGGATGCCTGTAAATGATTTGATTGTTAAAAAATTCAACTTCAAATTAAAGCGCGACATTTCTTCTTTCAAAATTATTCTCCCTGCAGAACAGTTTAAAGACGTTTGCGCAGCTTCTTTCTGGCCGCCCGACCTTATTGTTAAGGAGTTCACTCCAAAACAAAAAAGCCGAACGACCGTCACTCTTCCCACATTGGCCGTTACATCGCCAAGTGGACCTACAACAAGTGCAAAGTCCTCAAAAAACTGAAGTTCTCTTCTCTTCATGCCTTTGAAAATGCTAGGGGACACACAAATATTCTTTCTTCCTTAATTCTTTCCTATCAAAATGTTAGAGGCCTCTGTAGTAAAATCTCTAGTCTTTATCTTCATAGTCTTGCCTTTTCTTCCCAAATTATTGCCTTTACCGAAACCTGGTTAAAACCAGAGATTCTAAGCTCTGAAGTCTTTCCAGATAGGTATACAACATACAGGCTTGATCGACCTGACCGACGGGGTGGTGGAGTACTGATTGCAGTAGACTCCTCCATTATGTCGGACCTCTTACAGCCGGAGTTTCAATTCGACATTGAATTAATCTGTGTAAAACTACACTTTCCCGGTTTTTTCTTGTATATAACCTGCTCCTATATTCCGCCGTCATCGGAATTATCAGTCTACTTGCAACATTTGTCTGCAATTAAGACTATTTTTAATCTGTTATCAGACAGAGATCATTTCATAGTCCTGGGTGACTTTAATATCCCGGAATGTAATTGGACATCCATTGCGGAGGGAAACTTCCTTCTGCCCTCCCGGCAACATGATCTGTTTGACGGTTTGTTTGACATGTCTTTGTCGCAGGTTAATCATGTCAAAAACACTTTAAACAGATCGCTTGATCTATGTTTCGTCTCAGATCCTTCCAGGGTGATTTTAGACAGGGCACAACCTCTTTCCCTACCTGAAGATCCTTATCATCCCACTTTCGAAGTGAATCTCGACTTGGGTATTAGCTTTGTGGATAAAAGTGTAAAGCCGTGCAATCGCGTGCGCTGCTTTAAGAAAGCTGACTTTGAATACTTAAATTATTTAATTTCATATTGTGATTGGTCTGACTTTTATCTATCAACTGATATGTCAGTGGCTATTAATATATTTTATAAAACCCTTAACTCTGCTTTTGATATCTGTGTTCCGTTTTTCTATCCGACAAGCTCAAGTAGGCCTCCTTGGTTTACAAAAGAGTTGTCTCGCTTAAAAAACTTAAAGAGTAGCTTATTTAAGAAATACAAGCTGAAAAACTCACCGCTTGTCTTTTCCCGCTACCTAACTGCTCGGGCAAATTTTACCGTGCTTAACGCGAAGTGTTATAAAAACTATTTGACAAGATGTAGGATTCAGTTCTTTCAGAATCCTAAACAGTTTTATAGTTTTGTTAACATGAAGCGTAGGTCAGCGGGCTTTCCTTCTAAACTTATGTTCGATAACGCTGAGGCGGACACAGATCAGGCCATTGCCGATATGTTTGCCAAGTTTTTTCAAACAACTTATTCTTCCTCTACGCCAAACATTCACTCCTATCCATATAGCGTACCAAGCTCGAATGGCATCTTCACACCTTTACTGAATGAAAGTTCACTTATTAGGGATCTTCGATTGGTTAAACCAGTCTTCTCACCAGGTCCCGATGGTATCCCCGCCTGTGTACTTCGATACTGTGCCAACTCCTTATGTAAGCCATTGCTCAAACTATTTTCGCTGTCCTTAGTAACTGCCTCGTTTCCATCCATATGGAAGGAATCCTTTATCATCCCTTTACATAAAAAGGGCAGCAAGTCTGATGCAAGCAATTATAGAGGTATCTCTAAATTGTCGGCTATACCGAAATTCTTCGAGAATGTTATTACTCCTCACTTGCAGCATTTTAGTAGATCCGTTATATCCCCTTTTCAACACGGATTTGTGAAGCGTCGTTCTACCACGACAAATCTGCTTGAGCTGACATCCTTTGTGGTAAAAGGATTTCAGGAAAATCTTCAAACTGATGTCATTTATACTGATTTCAGTAAGGCATTTGACTCAGTCAACCATTCCCTTCTTGCACATAAACTAAATCTTCTCGGTTTCTCACCAAAACTTCTTAGTTGGATTGTGAGCTATTTGGGTGACAGAACCCAACGAGTCCTCTTTAAAAATACTCGTTCCTATCCCGTTCATGCCACATCTGGTGTTCCTCAGGGAAGCCACTTAGGTCCCCTGCTTTTTACACTTTTCATCAATGACCTCCCAACGGTCATACTTAACTCACGTACTCTCATGTACGCGGATGATGTCAAGCTCTGTTTTCAATTTAGAGACGACTCCTGTCATTCTCGCCTTCAATCTGACCTAGATTGTTTCTTTTCTTGGTGTCGTGCAAATCTCCTTAATCTGAACAGCTCAAAATGCAAGCTGATGACATTCTCACGTGCCTGCCCAAAGTACGTATCATACTCTCTTTGTGGTTGTACCTTGGAAAGAATTTCCCTGGTTGATGATCTAGGTGTCCGTTTGGACCGAAAACTCAAGTTTTCCGAACATATATCATCAATGGTTAATAAAGCTATGGGTGTACTCGGCTTTATTAAGAGATGGTCCAAGGAGTTTGACGATCCTTACTTAACTAAGACTCTCTTCACTTCGCTTGTTCGTCCAATTCTCGAGTACGGATCATGTGTCTGGAACCCTCAGTACACAGTTCATAGAGACCGCATTAAATCCGTACAGAAAAACTTCTTAATGTTTGCCTTGCGAGGCCTTAACTGGGATGTAAATTCAAGACTTCCTTCCTATCCTAGTAGACTTTTGTTACTTAATCTGCCTTCTCTAGCCAATAGATCGTAGAACCATGCTTGGTGTTATATTTATTAACAACCTTATCCAAGGTGACATAGATAGTAGCGACTTACTTAGTTTTTTTTTTTTTTTTTTTTTTTTTTATTTTTTTTTTTTTTCAATGTTTCTGGATGCCTATTCATTTGACCCGTTTTATTTTTTTTTTTTTTTTCTTCCCCCATTATTGGGTTTTTTTTTTGGACTTTAAAAAGTTTCTTTTTATTAAATTTTTTTTTTTTAAAGGTTTTTTTTCTCAACATATCTCCTTTTTTTTTTTTTTTTCTTTTCCAATTTTTTTTCCTTCTCAATATTATTTTTAGCCCTCAAAAATCGTTTGTTTCTTCTTTTTTTGACCCGAATCTCTTACCGCCGAGCCATTTCTCCATGTTTGGAAACAAAAAATAGTCACAGGGGGCTAAATCTGGAGAATATGCTGGATGGGGTAGCAGTTCGTAGCCCAATTTATGAAATTTTGCCATGCTGACTACACCGTGTGCACCCGTGCATTGTCCTGATGGAACAGCACTTTTTTTTCGCCAAATGCGGTCGTTTCTGCTTCAAATCAATATCGAATCTGTCCAAAAGCTCTGAATAATATTCGCCGGTGATCGTTTTACCCTTTTCAAGGTAATCGATGTGAATGATACCTTGTGCATCCCAAAAAACTGTGGCCATGACCTTGTTGGCCGACAGACCCACCTTGGCCTTCTTTGGTGCACGTTCACCCGGAGAAACCCACTGTCTTGATTGTTCTTTGGTCTCTGGTGTGGTGTGGTGGATCCATGTTTCGTCTACGGTAACGAAACGGCGCAAAAATTCGTTTGGATTGCGGTTGAACATCGCCAAACACTCCTTTGAAATGGTCACACGGTTGCGCTTATGGTCGTGTGTGAGCAATCGCGGCACCCATCGCGCGGAAAGCTTTTCATGTCCAAATATTCATGTAAAATGTGATGTACCCGTTCAGTTGAGATGCCTACAGCCTCAGCTACCTCACGCACTTTCATTCTCCGATCATCCAATATCATTCCATGGATTTTGTCGACGATTTCTGGCATGACGACCTCTTTTGGGCGACCTGAACGTTCGGCATCACTTGTACTGGTACGACCACAACGGAACTCAGTAAACCATTTCTTAACCATTGAAATTGATGGTGCAGAGTCCCCATAATATTTATCAAGTCTTTCCTTGGTTTCGGTGATGGATTTTTTACGCAAAAAATAATGCTTAATTAGCACACGAAATTCACTTTTTTCCATTTTCGTTAAAATTCACGAGATCGTCTGCTTTCAATGCCTATAAAACGCAAACTAAGAAACGCAGCTTTCTCAAAATTTTACAGTCAGCTGTTAATCGATAACTGCTGACAGGAGCAGTGTTGTATTTAGAGCAGGTGCGCGGCAAATACAAAAAGTCACGGACTTATCAAACGACCCTCGTACTTCATTGTAGCTAACAATAACAACTTGATATCTAGCTTAAAATTGCAACTCCTCGCCCACTTATCTAGAATTTAGTCTCATAGTAGTACTTTCAACATACTGCATGCTTTAACACTCTACTCATAATTTTATTTGCATTTGGTTACTAACACTAACTCTCCTGATCTGATTGGGTTTTTCTGGGTTTTCCCCAATCCTCTGCAACAAATGTTGGATCGGCTTTTCTTTATCCCAGTTTGCACTTTTGCACATTTGCACAATTTTTAAATAATTTTTTTTTCTTTTCTTTACATTTAAGGTTTTACCCTTAATTTAAAATTACCTCTAGTTTAAAATTTTAACTTAAATAATTTAAATCTTATTTTAATTGTTTCTTTACTTTTAAAAAAGTCGACTGATCATAGTTCGACTATAAACTAAACT
>JAEIFZ010000037.1:0-27005 GCA_018904035.1 Zaprionus ornatus | reverse complement strand
ATATTCAAGAGACTTTATGATCATAAAAGGAAGACGGGGAGAAATCAGCCTTTCTTCTAGAGGGCGTCAAGCCTTTCAGGCATTCCGGAAGCTCCGGAAAATTTAGGCCATTTGTAATAGAAGCCTTTGGTTTCCCCCTGACTTAATACTGCGGCTGCAGGTTTTGCAAAAGCTAAACCTATTATTATGGGATGGAAACATAGAGGAAAGATACAAAATATCAACACTATCTGCCTCACTACACTTTTCCCTCTATGACCTCACGCGAAATTTTGTCCACTTGATGTGGAAACCACAAACCTTTGCAACATATGCAAACCTGATCGGGTCCCTGCTTGACTGTCTTATTAAAATTGGCTATTAGGCAATCTAAACTAGTTTTAACCTGCGATATCCTATCATCTGGAAGGGTATTCGCACGGTCCACTCTATTGCGGGACGCGTTTCTCCTATTCTCTGCTATCCTATTGGTGCAAATACTCCTATATAGACTCACTCTTTGCGACATATTCCTATGGGCTTCAAAGGCCTCACGTTGAGCTCGAATTCGAGCACTGCGGCGTGCACTAGTATTGCGTGCCTGCTCAACAATCCTACGAATAGGATTGTTTCTAACCTGAGACCTTTGACTTCTATCTATTGCCCTTTCTAAAATTCGCGTCTCCTGATTTTGTCGCTGAATCGCCCTTCTAACAGCATCTCGTCCGCTTTCGTTGGACCTGAATTGTGGACATTGCCTGCGCCTCGATCGACGCAAAGTATTGGCAAGTTGTACGGCATTTCTAGTTGAATGATCAGTTCGTCGAACACGGCGACGAACTGCATCCTGCTCTCTTTCCTGAGATCGAAACTCAGCATCTTGCCTGCGACTCGAACGACGCGAAGTGTTGGCAAGTTGTTCGTCTGTTTTAATTGCAGAATCACTGCGACGTACACGGCGACGAACTGCATCCTGCTCTCTTTCCTGAGATCGAAACTCAGCATCTTGCCTGCGACTCGAACGACGCGAAGTGTTGGCAAGTTGTTCGTCTGTTTTAATTGCAGAATCACTGCGACGTACACGGCGACGAACTGCATCCTGCTCTCTTTCCTGAGATCGAAGGTCAGCATCTCGCCTGCGCCTCGAACGACGCGAAGTGTCAGCAAGTTGTTCTTGTAATCTGATTGGCGAAGAAGCCCGAAGGTAGTGTGACGAATTGTGTCCGGTAATTTCTCAACGGCCCTAAATGTTCTATTACTTCTGCGGACTCGATGCTGTTGACTATCTCTAACCCTTTCAGCTTCCCTAAATTCGAAATTTTGCCTACGTTCTCTATGTGCCTCTAGATTATTTACGCGTTCCTGCTCAGAAAAGTCTATATCTGACCTATTCAAACGATTTCTTTTTCGCTGTGTTTGACTCCTATTGCAAGCTGACTTTCTCTTAAGTCTAGGCATCTTTTAATATATAAGTTTTAAAATAATATATAGGTATGTTAAAAATAAAATTCTTATAAATTAATTTAATTTGAATATATATTTATCAAAAATTAATATATAGTTATATATATAAAATAAAGTTAGTATATTTATTTATATATATAAATATATTCATATATTTAAATAGATATATATATATTATAATTATATTCATATATTTAAATAAATATATGTATATTATTTAAAATAATTATATTATAAATGAAAATAAATATTTAATGAAAGAACAAATAATAATAAAATTTAATAAGGAAAATAAAAATAAACAAAATGTGGAAAAAAGAATAAATATAAATCAAAGAAATAATAAATTAAACCTGCAAGAAATTCCAGCGAAAATTCCAATTTGAATCGCGGAAACGAACCGATACCGATGTTCACGTACAATTACACACACTTCAGAAGAGTCTATACACATATATGTATGCATGCACAAAAATACGTTACGCTGTGTACCGCACTTTTCTAAAATTGCGCGCCACGTTCCGGGCAGGGCGCAATCATTCACACGCATAAAAAATGTTCCGTTAACGCATAACAATCACACACGAGGATTTACTTATTATATACTCGGCTTATATTAATTTGCATTAAATGTTAAATGTATCACGAACACGCGAATTAATTATATATTATTTTATATTTAATATCGAAAATACAAATGATAATCGACAATCGACGACGACACCGAACACGCCAATTGCAAACTACAAATTAACATAACACTGAAGCGCGCTGCCACCTTGCAACAATTTTGATACGTTGCCAATAATTTATCGCCGCAATTAAAAAGTGCGCGAAACCTTAAATTTATAATAATGATCTATAGAATCTAATATACATACAAAATATACATATATTAAAAAAAACAAAGTAGAAGAAATGTTAGTACATTTTTTCAAACATAGTTTCAATAGACGTGGGGATATAATATAATTTACACATATTAATATAATTTATATGCAAAACATATGAAATATATATCGATATGTTTAATATATATTAAAAGCTATCGATATGATAGCTCATAATATATCGTGAAATCTAAATTAATATTTATTTAATAAAAAGTCAATATATAAATTATTAAATAATAATAATATGTCTATATTAGAAATCTAGTAAATACCTGCATTCATGCATGCCGATCAACCACGCTATTGGTTGTATATAATTTTACATATGTATGTGTGAACACAAATTAAGTATGTATAAGTGTTTGCATTTATGCACATGTATTTTGGGTAATTGACATGTGCATGAAAAAGAAGAGTCGAGAAAAAGCTCGCGCTTCGCGCTCGCATCGTTGTCCTTTTCTTTCATGCAGAAGGAATTTAGTTCTGACGTCATCGACAAGTTCTTTGCTGGTCGAAGTGTCGAAATGGTTTATCTAATAACTTCAGTGTTTATTGTCTGATCGGATTGCAATTTGGAGGATAAGTTCATATATTATTTATATACATATATTATTTATATACATGCTAAAGCAGAACGTTAAGAATTGAGTTCTTCGAATGTAAATAGCAATGTAAACCAAAATTGGCGGTTTGCGGGGGCGGTAGGCGTGTTATTCCAAATTGAAAATAAATTTGATCTGCGTATGGTATACAGGAATCTTCATGCTAAATTTGGTGTCCGTAGCTTTTGTAATAGCTGAGATCGGCGCGTTCATCCAGACAGACAGACAGACGGACAGACAGACGGACATGGCTCAATCGACTCGGCTATTGATCCTGAGCAAGAATATATATACTTTATGGGGTCTCCGACGCCTCCTTCTGCCTGTTACATACATTTGCACAAAGTTAGTATACCCTTTTTTGACCATTTTCAATGGTCCAAGGGTATAAAAATTCTTTTGACTTATCACGACTGTTCAATTCTTGACCCCTTTTTACTTTCATACAACTGTTCAATTTTATCCTCTTTTAAGTATATTAACTGACATGAATCGAAAACCGGCACGAGCCCCCAAATGTAAGGTTATTATTAACAAGAGCAACAGTCGAGTTGCACACGACAGTAGGATACCCTTGGACGTATGTTGCCATAAAAAGTATTTAATTGTATAATACTAATTGCAAGCTATAAATTAATAATAATACTGGAGTGCGCTGCCACCTTGCTTCAATTTCGATATTTTGCCAATAATTTTTCGCCGCAATTCCCTAAAGCGGTGTGAGCAGTAGATATCGGTATTTCTTTATAAATTTTAAATTGGTTAATATCGATAACAAGGTCCGAGGGTATAAAAATAAAAAAATAATAATAATTATCAAACCAATTTTCCATTCAATGGTTATACTTAACTATTAGATAATTAAATTTAAACTATTAAAATATGCCTACATACATATTTACATATATCCTGTCATTTAGATTTCTTAATTTCTAACCTATTCCAAACATTACAAACTCATGCCTGAATACTAACAGATATCCCATTGTGATGGCTATGCAAAACCTCAAAAGTCCTAGCACTAATCTTTTCATTATCTAGTATATTTGAAAACGCCCAATCAATATGTGTATCCATATTGGTAGTGAACGTTTTCAAATCTAACAAACTCCTTAATCCTTTGCTAATCAAAAAATTATAAATACTCTTACACCTGTTAAAGGTTTTGAGGCACAAATTAAAATCTCCTAAAACTAGCAAGCTATCCCCTAAATCACCTAAACGAGAAAATTGATGAATTATCTCCTCAAATTCTATTTTAAATGTGGACAGAGGAAAGTCTGGACTTTTATATAATATAAGAAAACTTATGGCATCAAACCTAAATATGCCGAACTCAAAAACTACTGAGCCAAAAGTTTTTCTACTGCTAAAGGTATGGGAAACTCTATCTACTAGCTCGTTCTTTACATAAATTATGATGCCTGTTAAAGGCCTAATTGATTCAAGTTGAACCACAATAGTGAACCCAGGTATTTCTACAGTTTCATTGCTTATGGAAGTTTCCACGAAACATAATATTGATGACTGAAGCATCAGCTTGTCCGATCGAATATCTTCAAGATGGGAATTCAAGCTCTGAGAATTATGGAAGAAAATGTTAAGGGCAGAACTGTTAATTAAATAATCGTAATGAGTACACAGTAGTTTTTCAGTCCGCAATTTCTTCAATTGGGCTTTCACTTTATCATTATTTTGGGGAGACTTAGGAGGAACAAAATTCCCAATAATGAATAATCCTAAAGCAGTAGTTGCTCTACTGCAAGCTACGTATAATGCAGCACGCTGCATTCTGGAAATAGCATGGACTACCACTTTGCCATACGTAGCTCCCTGACTCTTATGAATTGTGATGCCTTCAGCAGGCACAATTGGAAACTGCCTACGGTCAATGTTAATTTGTGCGTTATTTGAATATTGAAAACTGCGAACAATTTTCTGAATAGGAGTCCATGAAGGATCTGTACGATGTGTACACTTCGAACGCGCAGGTTCTCCTACAGTTTCCTCTGTAAATTTCATCCATAAAATGTTGGGAGTGTTGGATGTATTGAAATCTATTTGCATCAACACACCTGATGCCCCGTTTACTAATCCATCCCCTGTGTCTACATTGACCGTCATCATGTACTTGGCAGTATTTTTTAGGAGAAGAGACGTACAGAGTCCCTGTGTAGCGGAAGTTTTAAAACCCTTCACTTCTTCTAATATTCTTTGTTTCCTAGCTGGTTCCAAATGGCCTGCCTTAATAAAATCTTCAGCAGTAGAGAAAAATTGCTCAGTAGCAATTGAGTTAAGTTTCGTTACATTAAATAAATCAACCTCATTATTATTACTAAACAGATGAATTGCATCATCGGGCACTGCCGATGGTTCGCATATTCTAGATTGGAAAAGGACAATATCATCGGCTGTCATACAACCCGATGCCATATTATTTAAGGCAGAAGCGAAAAGCTGATCGTCACGTTGACGCATTAAGAGATAATGAGCTCAAAATACAAAAAAAGGTCCCAGAGATACGTACCAAATATTTCATGGTAAGGGTCAGTGGTATTTGGATCGAAAATCCAACTACCTCCTACGGGCTGTAACTGTCTAAGATCACCGAATACGATGATAGAAACACCACCAAAAGGAGAAGTATTTTTGAAAATTTGCTTCAAACGAGAATCTAAATAAGAAAACATTAGAGAGCTAACCATTGATATTTCATCAATAATAATTAATTTAAGATCGATTAACCTTGAATGAAGGCTATTAACTAAATCATGGCTTAAGGCCCTTAGAGGTGCTGAGCGAGATTGATTAACAGGAAGTGAAAACATGGAATGCAGTGTCGAACCACTAATTCCGAATGCTGCTTTTCCTGTTGGTGCACATAAGAGGATTTTAACAGATGTCGGATCAGCTCCTGGTATACTGTTATACATTACGGATAATGACTGAAAAATTGCTGATATAAGTCGACTCTTTCCGACTCCGGCGCCGCCTCCAACAAATTCATAAAAGACTGTATTGATTTTGGCATTATGCAAAGCATGTGTAAAATATAGCTTCTGCTTTAAATTAAGAGATCTAACTATATTAGCTAAGCTTTCCTGAGAAACTAAGGCTGGAAGCTTGATAAAACGGACATTACTATCTTCATCATTCATATCAATATTTCCATCCACATTTAAAACATTTAGATGTGGATCTATTTCAGGCAATCCTAAAACTGTGAAGCCATCATCTACCACTTCCTGTTCTCCTACTTGATTATTCTCATTTTCTGCTTCCTCTGTTAAGTGGCTCAGAGCATCTTCTAGTTCCCTATCATCTAGTAAATTATATTTTCTGCGATTGTTCTCTACTAACTCCGAATTTTCCCTACAGAACAATTCACAGTCATGTGTGACTAAATCCAAATGCTCATCTCGCCATGGGGCGTAAAGCATTTTTATTCCCTTGGACCATTGAAAATGGTCAAAAAAGGGTATACTAACTTTGTGCAAATGTATGTAACAGGCAGAAGGAGGCGTCGGAGACCCCATAAAGTAATATATTCTTGCTCAGGATCAATAGCCGAGTCGATTGAGCCATGTCCGTCTGTCTGTCCGTCTGTCCGTCTGTCTGTCTGTCTGGATGAACGCGCCGATCTCAGCTATTACAAAAGCTACGGACACCAAATTTAGCATGAAGATTCCTGTATACCATACGCAGATCAAGTTTATTTTCAATTTGGAATAACACGCCTACCGCCCCCACAAACCGCCAATTTTGGTTTACATTGCTATTTACATTCGAAGAACTCATTTCTTAACGTTCTGCTTTAGCATATATATAGATAAATAATATATGAACTTATCCTCCAAATTGCAATCCGATCAGACAATAAACACTGAAGTTATTAGATAAACCATTTCGACACTTCGACCAGCAAAGAACTTGTCGATGACGTCAGAACTAAATTCCTTATGCATGAAAGAAAAGGACAACGATGCGAGCGCGAAGCGCGAGCTGTTTCTCGACTCTTCTTTTCCATGCACATGTCAATTACCGAAAATACATGTGTGTCGGAGCGCGTCTCCAGGAATTCTGGGAACCGTTACCATGATTTCACAATCTGATGAAATTGTAGCATTGTGGTGAAATTCTGACAAGCACTGCAGCAGAGGCGCAGACGGCCTCTGCAGCTGAGTGAGGTCCGATCTCATTGTCATAAATAGTGTGTTAGAGAGGGATGACAATATAGTGAATGCCAGTGTTGTGTATAGACCGAATAGAATATGAGGAGGATTGGTAGAAGGAGAAAATCACCTCAGTGAAGTTTGGCTGGTGGAATAGATCGGAACTTGCTGTGCTGCTGCACCAAAATTATAAAACTTGCAAATAAAAATGGATAAGACTCCCCCTTTCCCGACATCAGAAGTGGGATCGCCTTCGCCACAAGAGCCAAGCGCTGATCAGTATATGGCTGCGTTGGAAACACAAAAGGAAGAAGCTACAGCGGAAGCAACACGCCTGGGTCAAAAGATCGTTCGAACATAAAATGTTTTAAATGCGACGAAATGGGACATGTGGCTTCTGTATGTCCCAAGGGCAACAACAAATACATTGAAAAGCCAGTTGACGTATGCAAATTAAGTGAGCCAAGTTGATTATTATTTCAATTATGTTCGAATGTTCTTTGGTACAATAAAAGAAAAATTAGGTAACAAATTAGCTGGCAAGAGAATTAATAATCTAGCTATTTTAAGAGGAATTGGTGCCAATATAGTTAAGAGCCACTTGCTATCAACAGTCCAACTGCATCAATTTAATTTAGAAATTTTGTTTCATGTTGTAGTGGATAACTATTTAAAGCATGACATAATGATTGGACAAGACATATTAAAGCTTGGTTTCGGTGTATTATTGAATCTGATAAATTTAGTATTTACAAATCCAAAATTGTTAATGCCGTTCAAAATAATACAGAATTAAGTGATAATGATATATGTAAATTAACAAATATATTGGAAAAGTATGCCGATAGTTTCGTAATTTGGATACCAAATAAGCGTGTAAATACAGGTGCATTGGAAGTTCGTTTAATTGATAATAATAAAACTGTTCAAAGGCGCCCATATCGACTCAGAACAGATGAGAAGCTGTTAGTTAGAGAGAAGATAGAACAAATGCTTGAATCTAATGTAATTCGTCCCAGCAGTTCTCCATTTGCAAGCCCAATGTTATTAGCCAAAAAGAAGGACGGTATTGACAGGTTGTGTATCGATTTTCGTGAGCTAAACCTTAATACGATTTCTGATAAGTTTCCGTTGCCACTGATTTCGGATCAAATAGATCGTTTGCGGGGTGGTAAATATTTTTCCGTATTAGACATGGCCAGCGGATTTTATCAAATACCGATTCATCCAGATTCTATAGAAAAAACAGCATTTGTGACTACAGAGGGTCAGTATGAGTTTCTGGCCATGCCATTTGGTCTAAAAAATGCGTCGTCTATTTTTCAACGTGCCATTGTTCAAGCTTTGGGGGACTTAGCCTATTCCTATGCAGTTGTTTACATAGACGATGTGCTAGTAGTTGCGAATACGAAGGAGGAAGCATATGAGAGGTTGAATACAGTGTTAAAAGCGTTGTCAGAGGCAGGGTTCTCGTTCAATATAAAAAAATGTAATTTTCTTTGTACAGGAATAGAGTACCTAGGATTCTATATCAAGGATGGAGAAATTAAACCGAATCCTCGTAAAATAGAAGCTCTTTCTGTCTTATCTCAGCCAACCTCGACAACACAGTTAAGGCAGTTTATAGGTCTGGCATCGTATTTCAGACAATTTGTTCCACGATTCTCAGAGAAGATGAAGCCACTGTATCAGTTAACCTCTAAGCTGAATGATTTTGTTTGGAAGGAGAAACACGAGAAGATACGGCAGGATATTATTAAAGTGCTTACATGTGACCCTGTATTGACCATATTCGACCCTGAGCTTCCAATTGAATTGCACACTGATGCCAGTGCAGATGGCTATGGGGCTATGCTCATGCATAAAATAGAAGGGAAACACAGAGTAGTCGAATATTATAGCAAATGCACGTCAATATCAGAAGCCAAGTATCACTCCTATGAGTTAGAGACGCTAGCTGTCTATAATGCAGTAAGACATTTTAGACATTATTTGCACGGCAGAAAATTTGTTGTGTATACTGATTGCAACTCATTGAAAGCTAGTCGTACAAAGGCCGAGTTGACACCAAGAGTACACCGCTGGTGGGCGTACTTACAGGCATTTGACTTTAGTGTAGAATATCGCAAGGGCAGCCAAATGGCTCACGTGGATTTCTTATCGCGAAATCCGATTCCCACAGTTTCAAATGCCATAAGCAAAGTAGATGAAGTTCGTGTTGATCTGGCGACAATAACAGATAATTGGCTATTAGCCGAACAGCAACGAGATGAGGGCATAAATAAGATCTTGGCTCAATTGAATAATGAAGACATGGAGGCAAATATCGATAAAACATATGAGGTTCGAACTGGATTACTATATCGCAAAATACAGCGTAATGGCAAGACTCGTTGTCTACCAGTAATCCCTAAAGCGTTTAGGTGGTCCGTCATTAACCACGTACACGAAGCTGTAATGCATTTGGGGTGGCAGAAAACTTTAGACAAAGTCTACGAAAAACATTGGTTTGAGCACATGACTAAACATGTAAGAAAATTTGTGGAAAATTGCATGACATGCAAATTGTCCAAGCCTTCATCAGGCAAAATGCAAATTGAAATGCACCCAATTCCCAAGATTGACATACCTTGGCATACCGTACACGTAGATATAAGTGGGAAGCTTAGTGGAAAGAACGATCTCAAGGAATATATTATAGTTCAGATAGATGCGTTCACTAAGTTTGTTCACTTGTATCATACTCTAAATCTTGACTCGGAAAATTGTATTAAAGCTATAAAGTCAAGTATGTCTTTCTTTGGGGTCCCCAGTCGTATTATAGCGGATCAGGGCAGGAGTTTTGCCAGCAACAAGTTCCGTGAGTTTTGTTCAACAAACAGGATTGAGTTGCACTTGATAGCTACAGGTGCCAGTAGAGCAAATGGGCAGGCTGAAAGGGTGATGAGCACTCTTAAGACCATGCTTACTGCGGTGGAAACGAGTCAGCGATCATGGCAAGATGCGTTGGCAGAAATTCAACTAGCCATGAATTGCACCACAAATCGAGTCACTAAGGCAAGTGCCTTGGAATTGCTGATAGGAAGAGAAGCTAGACCTTTTGGGTTGTTGCCAGTCGATGTGGAAGAAAGTGTAGTCGATAGAGAACAGATGAGGGCACAAGCCAGAGAAAACATGCAAAAGAATGCACAGTATGATAAACAGAGGTTTGATAAAAACAAGGCAAAAATAGTTCGGTATAAGGCAGGCGATCATGTGTTACTGAAAAGCGAGGAGCGGCATCAAACGAAACTTGACCCCAAATTTAAGGGCCCATTTCAGGTAATTAATGTACTAGATGGTGATCGATACGAGTTGAAGTCGTTAGTTAATAAGCGAACATATAAATATTCGCATGAATGGCTAAGAGCGTTACCAGACAGACGATTGACAGCAGAATGTAATGGTGACTCCCAAGAGGGAGAAGAGTTGAAAGATGTCACTAGTGAACGTGCATCTGTGTCCCAAGAGGGAGAAGAGTTGAAAGATGTCACTAGTGAACGTGCATCTGTGTCCCAAGAGGGAGAAGAGTTGAAAGATGTCACTAGTGAACGTGCATCTGTGTCCCAAGAGGGGAAAGATTTGATAAACGGCACGAATGAAATGGCGTGTGTTCAAAAGGAGTAATGACCGCACTATAACAGCTATCTCGCAGGGACGAGAAGTGTTATGGCGGGGGTCAAGAGATTGGGTGTGAGAGAAGACACGCCAATGTTGATATGTGAAAGTAAAGTTATGAAAAATCAATCATGAGATGAGTTGTCAATCGATGTTTGTGTAAGCGGCTCTATAAGTTAATAAATGTAAGAGAGAAATACATTGAAGTTTGTTAAATAAATTGGAAATTAAGTTGATGAAATTGTATGAGTTTGACTTGAACGGTGGATTAGACACACGAGGACGTGTGATAGGTCAGGAAGGCCGTGTCGGAGCGCGTCTCCAGGAATTCTGGGAACCGTTACCATGATTTCACAATCTGATGAAATTGTAGCATTGTGGTGAAATTCTGACAAGCACTGCAGCAGAGGCGCAGACGGCCTCTGCAGCTGAGTGAGGTCCGATCTCATTGTCATAAATAGTGTGTTAGAGAGGGATGACAATATAGTGAATGCCAGTGTTGTGTATAGACCGAATAGAATATGAGGAGGATTGGTAGAAGGAGAAAATCACCTCAGTGAAGTTTGGCTGGTGGAATAGATCGGAACTTGCTGTGCTGCTGCACCAAAATTATAAAACTTGCAAATAAAAATGGATAAGACTCCCCCTTTCCCGACATGTGCATAAATATATGCTACACTCAACCAATAGGTGGCGTATATATGAATATGAAGAAAGCAAAGAAGTTGTCGATGACGTCAGAACTAAATTACTTGTGCATGAAAGAAAAGGATAAACGATGCGAGCGCGAAGCGCGAGCTGTTTCTCGACTCTTCTTTTTCATGCACATGTCAATTACCCAAAATACATGTGCATAAATGCAAACACTTATACATACTTAATTTGTGTTCACACATACATATGTAAAATTATATACAACCAATAGCGTGGTTGATCGGCATGCATGAATGCAGGTATTTACTAGATTTCTAATATAGACATATTATTATTATTATTTAATAATTTATATATTGACTTTTTATTAAATAAATATTAATTTAGATTTCACGATATATTATGAGCTATCATATCGATAGCTTTTAATATATATTAAACATATCGATATATATTTCATATGTTTTGCATATAAATTATATTAATATGTGTAAATTATATTATATCCCCACGTCTATTGAAACTATGTTTGAAAAAAATGTACTAACATTTCTTCTACTTTGTTTTTTTAATATATGTATATTTTGTATGTATATTAGATTCTATAGATCATTATTATAAATTTAAGGTTTCGCGCACTTTTTAATTGCGGCGATAAATTATTGGCAACGTATCAAAATTGTTGCAAGGTGGCAGCGCGCTTCAGTGTTATGTTAATTTGTAGTTTGCAATTGGCGTGTTCGGTGTCGTCGTCGATTGTCGATTATCATTTGTATTTTCGATATTAAATATAAAATAATATATAATTAATTCGCGTGTTCGTGATACATTTAACATTTAATGCAAATTAATATAAGCCGAGTATATAATAAGTAAATCCTCGTGTGTGATTGTTATGCGTTAACGGAACATTTTTTATGCGTGTGAATGATTGCGCCCTGCCCGGAACGTGGCGCGCAATTTTAGAAAAGTGCGGTACACAGCGTAACGTATTTTTGTGCATGCATACATATATGTGTATAGACTCTTCTGAAGTGTGTGTGATTGTACGTGAACATCGGTATCGGTTCGTTTCCGAGATTCAAATTGGAATTTTCGCTGGAATTTCTTGCAGGTTTAATTTATTATTTCTTTGATTTATATTTATTCTTTTTTCCACATTTTGTTTATTTTTATTTTCCTTATTAAATTTTATTATTATTTGTTCTTTCATTAGATATTTATTTTCATTTATAATATAATTATTTTAAATAATATACATATATTTATTTAAATATATGAATATAATTATAATATATGTATATCTATTTAAATATATGAATATATTTATATATATAAATAAATATACTAACTTTATTTTATATATATAACTATATATTAATTTTTGATAAATATATATTCAAATTAAATTAATTTATAAGAATTTTATTTTTAACATACCTATATATTATTTTAAAACTTATATATTAGAAGATGCCTAGACTTAAGAGAAAGTCAGCTTGCAATAGGAGTCAAACACAGCGAAAAAGAAATCGTTTGAATAGGTCAGATATAGACTTTTCTGAGCAGGAACGCGTAAATAATCTAGAGGCACATAGAGAACGTAGGCAAAATTTCGAATTTAGGGAAGCTGAAAGGGTTAGAGATAGTCAACAGCATCGAGTCCGCAGAAGTAATAGAACATTTAGGGCCGTTAAGCAATTACCGGACACAATTCGTCACACTACTCTTCGGGCTTCTTCGCCAATCAGATTACAAGAACAACTTGCTGACACTTCGCGTCGTTCGAGGCGCAGGCGAGATGCTGACCTTCGATCTCAGGAAAGAGAGCAGGATGCAGTTCGTCGCCGTGTACGTCGCAGTGATTCTGCATTTAAAACAGACGAACAACTTGCCAACACTTCGCGTCGTTCGAGTCGCAGGCAAGATGCTGACCTTCGATCTCAGGAAAGAGAGCAGGATGCAGTTCGTCGCCGTGTACGTCGCAGTGATTCTGCAATTAAAACAGACGAACAACTTGCCAACACTTCGCGTCGTTCGAGTCGCAGGCAAGATGCTGAGTTTCGATCTCAGGAAAGAGAACAGGATGCAGTTCGTCGCCGTGTACGTCGCAGTGATTCTGCAATTAAAACAGACGAACAACTTGCCAACACTTCGCGTCGTTCGAGTCGCAGGCAAGATGCTGAGTTTCGATCTCAGGAAAGAGAGCAGGATGCAGTTCGTCGCCGTGTTCGACGAACTGATCATTCAACTAGAAATGCCGAACAACTTGCCAATACTTTGCGTCGATCGAGGCGCAGGCAATGTCCACAATTCAGGTCCAACGAAAGCGGACGAGATGCTGTTAGAAGGGCGATTCAGCGACAAAATCAGGAGACGCGAATTTTAGAAAGGGCAATAGATAGAAGTCAAAGGTCTCAGGTTAGAAACAATCCTATTCGTAGGATTGTTGAGCAGGCACGCAATACTAGTGCACGCCGCAGTGCTCGAATTCGAGCTCAACGTGAGGCCTTTGAAGCCCATAGGAATATGTCGCAAAGAGTGAGTCTATATAGGAGTATTTGCACCAATAGGATAGCAGAGAATAGGAGAAACGCGTCCCGAAATAGAGTGGACCGTGCGAATACCCTTCCAGATGATAGGATATCGCAGGTTAAAACTAGTTTAGATTGCCTAATAGCCAATTTTAATAAGACAGTCAAGCAGGGACCCGATCAGGTTTGCATATGTTGCAAAGGTTTGTGGTTTCCACATCAAGTGGACAAAATTTCGCGTGAGGTCATAGAGGAAAAGTGTAGTGAGGCAGATAGTGTTGATATTTTGTATCTTTCCTCTATGTTTCCATCCCATAATAATAGGTTTAGCTTTTGCAAAACCTGCAGCCGCAGTATTAAGTCAGGGAAAAAACCAAAGGCTTCTATTACAAATGGCCTAAATTTTCCGGAGCTTCCGGAATGCCTGAAAGGCTTGACGCCTCTAGAAGAAAGGCTGATTTCTCCCCGTCTTCCTTTTATGATCATAAAGTCTCTTGAATATGGACGTCAAAGTGCCATTAAAGGAGGAGTGATCAATGTGCCAATTCCAGTTGCAAATGTTGTAACTTCCCTTCCCAGGGCATTTAATGAAGCCGAAGTAGTTCAGATTCATCTTAAGCGTAGGATGGAGTATAACCATGATTTCATGGCTGAAACCAGAAGGCCCTCAAAGATAGTTGATGCAATTTGGTATTTAGTGAACACAGAACTTTATAAGAAGCACCAGGTTACTATCAATGAGCAGTGGTTGTCTTCTTACTCAGCTGAGACTGTACCATTTGTTGCGTCAGCAGACGACAGGGACATTGTGTGTCAAATGTTAGAAAAGGCAGCACAACCTAATGAGCATAGAGTAGTAGAAGAAGAGGTAGAGTTGAATCCAGGAGGTCAAGAAACCTTCATGGAAAATGTCCCTGTTGAAAACATAGATATTCCTCGAATTGCTATAGCACCAGGAGAGGGTTAGCGACCTCTTGACATGATAACCGATTGTGATTCAGAGGAGCTGGCTTTTCCCACAATATTTGCAGGCATTAAAAGGAAATGTCAGGAAAGTTTTACAACTATAGTTAGATCAGAGCTTAGGAATTTTGATAGAAGAGGTTGTAGAACTGATAAATTATTTCATAACTTCAAAAAGTTAGAAATGATTAGCATTAGGAATAGCACATCAATTTGCTTACGTAAGCACTCTGCCACTCAAGGCATTTCGGCTGCTGATGTGCGTAATGATGAAACTTTAAATAGGTTAATACTTCATGATGATGGCTATAGGCTTTTAAAAGGTATTCGCACGTCTCCTGCTCATTGGGAGGACGAGAAAAAGAAAGTGATGGCTATGATTAGGCAGGTAGGGCTTCCAACTTTTTTTATAACATTTTCCGCAGCGGAAACTAGGTGGCCGGAGCTTTTAGTCTTGCTATGTAAAAATGTAGACAAGCTAGAAGTATCCGAAGAAGAAGCGTTAAATTTGGGGTTTAATGAGAAAGCTCGTCTCATTAGAGCAGACCCAGTGACCTGTGCCAGATATTTCGATTTTCGATATAGACAGGTTTTAAAACTGATGAAAAAGGAAGGCGGTGTCTTTGGTTGTCACCAGGTCATCAAGTTTTATTGGCGAGTGGAGTTTCAGCAAAGAGGCTCTCCACATATACATGGCATGTTCTGGCTGAAAGACGCCCCAAAGCTCGACCTAAAGAATGAGTCCACATTTATGCCTGTGAAGTCCTTTATTGATCAGTTTATTACTGCTGATTCTAGTTGCCCGGACGTTGCTCCATATTTGGAGTATCAACTCCATAGTCACGGGCACTCTTGCAGGCGAGAAATTAGGTCAAAACAAATTTGTAGATTTGGTATCCCATACCCTCCCATGCCTCAAACAGAAATTCTTCTCCCTTTAGAAGAAAATGCTCCAAATTTGGCCGAGCATCGTAGGAATTTCGAAAAAATTCAAAGTCTGCTCGACTTCCCATTTGATCGTGAAAGCGTAGAAAATTTTAACGATTTTAACAACTTTTTGTCCCACGATCAACTTAACCTTAGTTATGAGGGCTACATTAATGCTGTAAGATCAAGTATAAAGAAACCAAAAGTTTTTTGAAGCGATCTTTTGCAGCAATCAAGCTTAACGCTTATAACAAGCACCTCCTTTTGTTGCAGCGAGCAAATATGGATATTCAGTTTATTTTAGACCCCTATGCTTGCTGCAGCTACGTCGTTAATTATATTAACAAGTCTCAGAGAGGTATCTCAATGTTGATGCGTGAGGCAATCAATGAGATTAAAGACAATAACAATGTAACTATTAAGCAAAAGTTACAACATTTAGGTAACAAATTTATATTTGGCACTGAGATATCCGCTTTTTATAGCTACTGCAAATCAGAACGAGGAGCTCGTCAAGAAAATGCAGATGACTTTGACGATGATGTGCCTAGGGCTTCTGAATCAATAGTTTACGCTCTTCGCGATAATAGTGGCTTCATCAGAAAGAGGACCACTGCGTGCATAATTAGGTATAGGAGATTTAATGTCAATACAGAAACAAGTGACTATTTCAGAGAGCTAAAAATGCTTTACGCCCCATGGCGAGATGAGCATTTGGATTTAGTCACACATGACTGTGAATTGTTCTGTAGGGAAAATTCGGAGTTAGTAGAGAACAATCGCAGAAATATAATTTACTAGATGATAGGGAACTAGAAGATGCTCTGAGCCACTTAACAGAGGAAGCAGAAAATGAGAATAATCAAGTAGGAGAACAGGAAGTGGTAGATGATGGCTTCACAGTTTTAGGATTGCCTGAAATAGATCCACATCTAAATGTTTTAAATGTGGATGGAAATATTGATATGAATGATGAAGATAGTAATGTCCGTTTTATCAAGCTTCCAGCCTTAGTTTCTCAGGAAAGCTTAGCTAATATAGTTAGATCTCTTAATTTAAAGCAGAAGCTATATTTTACACATGCTTTGCATAATGCCAAAATCAATATAGTCTTTTATGAATTTGTTGGAGGCGGCGCCGGAGTCGGAAAGAGTCGACTTATATCAGCAATTTTTCAGTCATTATCCGTAATGTATAACAGTATACCAGGAGCTGATCCGACATCTGTTAAAATCCTCTTATGTGCACCAACAGGAAAAGCAGCATTCGGAATTAGTGGTTCGACACTGCATTCCATGTTTTCACTTCCTGTTAATCAATCTCGCTCAGCACCTCTAAGGGCCTTAAGCCATGATTTAGTTAATAGCCTTCATTCAAGGTTAATCGATCTTAAATTAATTATTATTGATGAAATATCAATGGTTAGCTCTCTAATGTTTTCTTATTTAGATTCTCGTTTGAAGCAAATTTTCAAAAATACTTCTCCTTTTGGTGGTGTTTCTATCATCGTATTCGGTGATCTTAGACAGTTACAGCCCGTAGGAGGTAGTTGGATTTTCGATCCAAATACCACTGACCCTTACCATGAAATATTTGGTACGTATCTCTGGGACCTTTTTTTGTATTTTGAGCTCACAGAGATAATGCGTCAACGTGACGATCAGCTTTTCGCTTCTGCCTTAAATAATATGGCATCGGGTTGTATGACAGCCGATGATATTGTCCTTTTCCAATCTAGAATATGCGAACCATCGGCAGTGCCCGATGATGCAATTCATCTGTTTAGTAATAATAATGAGGTTGATTTATTTAATGTAACGAAACTTAACTCAATTGCTACTGAGCAATTTTTCTCTACTGCTGAAGATTTTATTAAGGCGGGCCATTTGGAACCAGCTAGGAAACAAAGAATATTAGAAGAAGTGAAGGGTTTTAAAACTTCCGCTACACAGGGACTCTGTACGTCTCTTCTCCTAAAAAATACTGCCAAGTACATGATGACGGTCAATGTAGACACTGGGGATGGATTAGTAAACGGGGCATCAGGTGTGTTGATGCAAATAGATTTCAATACATCCAACACTCCCAACATTTTATGGATGAAATTTACAGAGGAAACTGTAGGAGAATCTGCGCGTTCGAAGTGTACACATCGTACAGATCCTTCATGGACTCCTATTCAGAAAATTGTTCGCAGTTTTCAATATTCAAATAACGCACAAATTAACATTGACCGTAGGCAGTTTCCAATTGTGCCTGCTGAAGGCATCACAATTCATAAGAGTCAGGGAGCCACGTATGGCAAAGTGGTAGTCCATGCTAATTCCAGAATGCAGCGTGCTGCATTATACGTAGCTTGCAGTAGAGCAACTACTGCTTTAGGATTATTCATTATTGGGAATTTTGTTCCTCCTAAGTCTCCCCAAAATAATGATAAAGTGAAAGCCCAATTGAAGAAATTGCGGACTGAAAAACTACTGTGTACTCATTACGATTATTTAATTAACAGTTCTGCCCTTAACATTTTCTTCCATAATACTCAGAGCTTGAATTCCCATCTTGAAGATATTCGATCGGACAAGCTGATGCTTCAGTCATCAATATTATGTTTCGTGGAAACTTCCATAAGCAATGAAACTGTAGAAATACCTGGGTTCACTATTGTGGTTCAACTTGAATCAATTAGGCCTTTAACAGGCATCATAATTTATGTAAAGAACGAGCTAGTAGATAGAGTTTCCCATACCTTTAGCAGTAGAAAAACTTTTGGCTCAGTAGTTTTTGAGTTCGGCATATTTAGGTTTGATGCCATAAGTTTTCTTATATTATATAAAAGTCCAGACTTTCCTCTGTCCACATTTAAAATAGAATTTGAGGAGATAATTCATCAATTTTCTCGTTTAGGTGATTTGGGGGATAGCTTGCTAGTTTTAGGAGATTTTAATTTGTGCCTCAAAACCTTTAACAGGTGTAAGAGTATTTATAATTTTTTGATTAGCAAAGGATTAAGGAGTTTGTTAGATTTGAAAACGTCCACTACACATACACATATTGATTGGGCGTTTTCAAATATACTAGATAATGAAAAGATTAGTGCTAGGACTTTTGAGGTTTTGCATAGCCATCACAATGGGATATCTGTTAGTATTCAGGGATGAGTTTGTAATGTTTGGAATAGGTTAGAAATTAAGAAATCTAAATGACAGGATATATGTAAATATGTATGTAGGCATATTTTAATAATTTAAATTTAATTATCTAATAGTTAAGTATAACCATTGAATGGAAAATTGGTTTGATAATTATTATTATTTTTTTATTTTTATACCCTTGGACCTTGTTATCGATATTAACCAATTTAAAATTTATAAAGAAATACCGATATCTACTGCTCACACCGCTTTAGGGAATTGCGGCGATAAATTATTGGCAAAATATCGAAATTGAAGCAAGGTGGCAGCGCACTCCAGTATTATTATTAATTTATAGCTTGCAATTAGTATTATACAATTAAATACTTTTTATGGCAACATACGTCCAAGGGTATCCTACTGTCGTGTGCAACTCGACTGTTGCTCTTGTTAGCTCTCTGAAATAGTCACTCCTATACCTAATTATCCACGCAGTGAGCCTCTTTCTGATGAAGCCACTATTATCGCGAAGAGCGTAAACTATTGATTCAGAAGCCCTAGGCACATCATCGTCAAAGTCATCTGCATTTTCTTGGCGAGCTCCTCGTTCTGATTTGCAGTAGCTATAAAAAGCGGATATCTCAGTGCCAAATATAAATTTGTTACCTAAATGTTGTAACTTTTGCTTAATAGTTACATTGTTATTGTCTTTAATCTCATTGATTGCCTCACGCATCAACATTGAGATACCTCTCTGAGACTTGTTAATATAATTAACGACGCAGCTGCAGCAAGCATAGGGGTCTAAAATAAACTGAATATCCATATTTGCTCGCTGCAACAAAAGGAGGTGCTTGTTATAAGCGTTAAGCTTGATTGCTGCAAAAGATCGCTTCAAAAAACTTTTGGTTTCTTTATACTTGATCTTACAGCATTAATGTAGCCCTCATAACTAAGGTTAAGTTGATCGTGGGACAAAAAGTTGTTAAAATCGTTAAAATTTTCTACGCTTTCACGATCAAATGGGAAGTCGAGCAGACTTTGAATTTTTCGAAATTCCTACGATGCTCGGCCATATTTGGAGCATTTTCTTCTAAAGGGAGAAGAATTTCTGTTTGAGGCATGGGAGGGTATGGGATACCAAATCTACAAATTTGTTTTGACCTAATTTCTCGCCTGCAAGAGTGCCCGTGACTATGGAGTTGATACTCCAAATATGGAGCAACGTCCGGGCAACTAGAATCAGCAGTAATAAACTGATCATTAAAGGACTTCACAGGCTTAAATGTGGACTCATTCTTTAGGTCCAGCTTGTGGGCGTCTTTCAGCCAGAAAATGCCATGTATATGTGGGAGCCTCTTTGCTGAAACTCCATTCGCCAATAAAACTTGATGACTTAGTGACAACCAAAGACACCGCCTTCCTTTTTCATCAGTTTTAAAACCTGTCTATATCGCAAATCGAAATATCTGACACTGGTCACTAGGTCTGCTCTAATTAGACGAGCTTTCACATTAAACCCCAAATTTAACGATTCTTCTTCGGATACTTCTAGCTTGTCTACATTTTTACAAAGCAAGACTAAAAGCTCCGGCCACCAAAATGAAATAAAAAAAGTTGAAAGCCCTACCTGCCTAATCATAGTCATCACTTTCTCTTTATCGTCGTCCCAATAAGCAGGAGACGTGCGAATACCTTTAAAATGCCTATGGCCATCATCATGAAGTATTAAAAT
Source organism: Zaprionus ornatus (assembly GCA_018904035.1). Classification (NCBI taxonomy): domain Eukaryota; kingdom Metazoa; phylum Arthropoda; class Insecta; order Diptera; family Drosophilidae; genus Zaprionus; species Zaprionus ornatus. Next base: position 6,294 of record JAEIFZ010000037.1, on the reverse strand, counting down.
TAAATTTTCATCATTACGCACATCAGCAGCCAAAATGCCTTGAGTGGCAGAGTGCTAACGTAAGCAAAATGATGTGCTATTCCTAATGCTAATCATTTCAAACTTTTTGATGTTATGAAATAATTTATCAGTTCTTCAAACTTTTCTATCGAAATTCCTAAGCTCTGATCTAACTATAGTTGTAAAACTTTCCCGACATTTTCTTTTAATGCCTGCAAATATTGTGGGAAAAGCCAGCTCCTCTGAATCACAATCAGTTATCATGTCAAGAGGTCGCTGACCCTCTCCTGGTGCTATAGCAATTCGAGGAATATCTATGTTTTCAACAGGGACATTTTCCATGAAGGTTTCTTGACCTCCTGGATTCAACTCTACCTCTTCTTCTACTACTCTATGCTCATTAGGTTGTGCTGCCTTTTCTAACATTTGACACACAATGTCCCTGTCGTCTGCTGACGCAACAAATGGTACAGTCTCAGCTGAGTAAGAAGACAACCACTGCTCATTGATAGTAACCTGGTGCTTCTTATAAAGTTCTGTGTTCACTAAATACCGAATTGCATCAACTATCTTTGAGGGCCTTATGGTTTCAGCCATGAAATCATGGTTATACTCCATCCTACGCTTAAGATGAATCTGAACTACTTCGGCTTCATTAAATGCCCTGGGAAGGGAAGTTACAACATTTGCAACTGGAATTGGCACATTGATCACTGCTCCTTTAATGGCACTTTGACGTCCATATCCAAGAGACTTTATGATCATAAAAGGAAGACGGGGAGAAATCAGCCTTTCTTCTAGAGGCGTCAAGCCTTTCAGGCATTCCGGAAGCTCCGGAAAATTTAGGCCATTTGTAATAGAAGCCTTTGGTTTTTTCCCTGACTTAATACTGCGGCTGCAGGTTTTGCAAAAGCTAAACCTATTATTATGGGATGGAAACATAGAGGAAAGATACAAAATATCAACACTATTTGCCTCAGTACACTTTTCCTCTATGACCTCACGCGAAATTTTGTCCACTTGATGTGGAAACCACAAACCTTTGCAACATATGCAAACCTGATCGGGTCCCTGCTTGACTGTCTTATTAAAATTGGCTATTAGGCAATCTAAACTAGTTTTAACCTGCGATATCCTATCATCTGGAAGGGTATTCGCACGGTCCACTCTATTGCGGGACGCGTTTCTCCTATTCTCTGCTATCCTATTGGTGCAAATACTCCTATATAGACTCACTCTTTGCGACATATTCCTATGGGCTTCAAAGGCCTCACGTTGAGCTCGAATTCGAGCACTGCGGCGTGCACTAGTATTGCGTGCCTGCTCAACAATCCTACGAATAGGATTGTTTCTAACCTGAGACCTTTGACTTCTATCTATTGCCCTTTCTAAAATTCGCGTCTCCTGATTTTGTCGCTGAATCGCCCTTCTAACAGCATCTCGTCCGCTTTCGTTGGACCTGAATTGTGGACATTGCCTGCGCCTCGATCGACGCAAAGTATTGGCAAGTTGTACGGCATTTCTAGTTGAATGATCAGTTCGTCGAACACGGCGACGAACTGCATCCTGCTCTCTTTCCTGAGATCGAAACTCAGCATCTTGCCTGCGACTCGAACGACGCGAAGTGTTGGCAAGTTGTTCGTCTGTTTTAATTGCAGAATCACTGCGACGTACACGGCGACGAACTGCATCCTGCTCTCTTTCCTGAGATCGAAACTCAGCATCTTGCCTGCGACTCGAACGACGCGAAGTGTTGGCAAGTTGTTCGTCTGTTTTAATTGCAGAATCACTGCGACGTACACAGCGACGAACTGTATCCTGCTCTCTTTCCTGAGATCGAAACTCAGCATCTTGCCTGCGACTCGAACGACGCGAAGTGTTGGCAAGTTGTTCGTCTGTTTTAATTGCAGAATTACTGCGACGTACACGGCGACGAACTGCATCCTGCTCTCTTTCCTGAGATCGAAGGTCAGCATCTCGCCTGCGCCTCGAACGACGCGAAGTGTCAGCAAGTTGTTCTTGTAATCTGATTGGCGAAGAAGCCCGAAGAGTAGTGTGACGAATTGTGTCCGGTAATTGCTTAACGGCCCTAAATGTTCTATTACTTCTGCGGACTCGATGCTGTTGACTATCTCTAACCCTTTCAGCTTCCCTAAATTCAAAATTTTGCCTACGTTCTCTATGTGCCTCTAGATTATTTACGCGTTCCTGCTCAGAAAAGTCTATATCTGACCTATTCAAACGATTTCTTTTTCGCTGTGTTTGACTCCTATTGCAAGCTGACTTTCTCTTAAGTCTAGGCATCTTCTAATATATAAGTTTTAAAATAATATATAGGTATGTTAAAAATAAAATTCTTATAAATTAATTTAATTTGAATATATATTTATCAAAAATTAATATATAGTTATATATATAAAATAAAGTTAGTATATTTATTTATATATATAAATATATTCATATATTTAAATAGATATATATATATTATAATTATATTCATATATTTAAATAAATATATGTATATTATAAATGAAAATAAATATCTAATGAAAGAACAAATAATAATAAAATTTAATAAGGAAAATAAAAATGAACAAAATGTGGAAAAAAGAATAAATATAAATAAAAGAAATAATAAATTAAACCTGCAAGAAATTCCAGCGAAAATTCCAATTTGAATCGCGGAAACGAACCATTCACACGCATAAAAAATGTTCCGTTAACGCATAACAATCACACACGAGGATTTACTTATTATATACTCGACTTATATTAATTTGCATTAAATGTTAAATGTATCACGAACACGCGAATTAATTATATATTATTTTATATTTAATATCGAAAATACAAATGATAATCGACAATCGACGACGACACCGAACACGCCAATCGCAAACTACAAATTAACATAACACTGAAGCGCGCTGCCACCTTGCAACAATTTTGATACGTTGCAAATAATTTATCGCCGCAATTAAAAAGTGCGCGAAACCTTAAATTTATAATAATGATCTATAGAATCTAATATACATACAAAATATACATATATTAAAAAAACAAAGTAGAAGAAATGTTAGTACATTTTTTTCAAACATAGTTTCAATAGACGTGGGGATATAATATAATTTACACATATTAATATAATTTATATGCAAAACATATGAAATATATATCGATATGTTTAATATATATTAAAAGCTATCGATATGATAGCTCATAATATATCGTGAAATCTAAATTAATATTTATTTAATAAAAAGTCAATATATAAATTATTAAATAATAATAATAATATGTCTATATTATAAATCTAGTAAATACCTGCATTCATGCATGCCGATCAACCACGCTATTGGTTGTATATAATTTTACATATGTATGTGTGAACACAAATTAAGTATGTATAAGTGTTTGCATTTATGCACATGTATTTTGGGTAATTGACATGTGCATGAAAAAGAAGAGTCGAGAAACAGCTCGCGCTTCGCGCTCGCATCGTTTATCCTTTTCTTTCATGCACAAGTAATTTAGTTCTGACGTCATCGACAACTTCTTTGCTTTCTTCATATTCATATATACGCCACCTATTGGTTGAGTGTTAGCATATATTTATGCACATGTATTTTCGGTAATTGACATGTGCATGGAAAAGAAGAGTCGAGAAACAGCTCGCGCTTCGCGCTCGCATCGTTGTCCTTTTCTTTCATGCATAAGGAATTTAGTTCTGACGTCATCGACAAGTTCTTTGCTGGTCGAAGTGTCGAAATGGTTTATCTAATAACTTCAGTGTTTATTGTCTGATCGGATTGCAATTTGGAGGATAAGTTCATATATTATTTATCTATATATATGCTAAAGCAGAACGTTAAGAAATGAGTTCTTCGAATGTAAATAGCAATGTAAACCAAAATTGGCGGTTTGCGGGGGCGGTAGGCGCGTTATTCCAAATTGAAAATAAACTTGATCTGCGTATGGTATACAGGAATCTTCATGCTAAATTTGGTGTCTGTAGCTTTTGTAATAGCTGAGATCGGCGCGTTCATCCAGACAGACAGACAGACGGACAGACGGACAGACGGACAGACAGACGGACATGGCTCAATCGACTCGGCTATTGATCCTGAGCAAGAATATATATACTTTATGGGGTCTCCGACGCCTCCTTCTGCCTGTTACATACATTTGCACAAAGTTAGTATACCCTTTCTTGACCATTTTCAATGGTCCAAGGGTATAAAAAGAGTTTATTATAATGGTTCAAATCAATTCAGTAAGTTAATTAATTACAAAAAATATGGCGTTACAACTTCTGTTTTTTAGACAACTTAATATAGGGCAACTTTTACAACTTAATAGCGATCGATCTACGCGAGTTCGACTGTCAACTTTTTACGCTCGACGACCAACTACGACTCTCTTTTTCATCCGTCTTTTGGCAACACTCTTCAGTCTGCGAGATTGCCAACTTTGCACAAATTCTGGGGTTGCCAACCTGCATCAAAGTATACCATCTTACATACATGGAGAATTCGGCTTTAAAGTCCCACAAGGGCCGTATACCATATGTTTCTTTACGATTTCGTACAAAATATGATCTTCATCTTTATCCGGTAATTCAGCTGAAATAACCCTGTCAATTTGGTTTGGTCTAATTTTGTTCACAAACCACACCAACAGGTGTACATGTGGCAAGCCACGTTTCTGCCATTCTATTGTGTACATATGACCGCGCGGCGGACCGAATATATAAGACTTGTTAATGAGGTGCAGGAGTTTCTGTACTTTTAAATGGAAGACTCTGTTAGCTGTATCGTATCTGTCTTGTGGAGTTAAATTGGTGTTAATATTTTCTTTGATTTCCGGCCAATTTGGATTACATGTTGCAGTTATAAATAAATCACGTTTGCCGTAATTTCTTACGTAAGTCATGGCGTCTTGCGATTTTTCGTGTAAATATGATATCGAGGTCCACCTGGGAATGATGAAGGTAGTATAACCAACTGCCCAATGCCGTTGCGGTATTCATTCGCCTGTAAAGCATCCTTAAGATGAACGTAATTTTCAGCTCTCAATTTAGTTTGATTATTACGGATGTAGGCCAATCTCTCAGATTCAATTTTCGCATATTGATCTAATAAGTATTGGTTTGTTAACATCCAATACTAAGCAAAGTATTGAAATTGTTACGTCTTGTCATTATACGGTAGCAATAGTAGTTCATACATAACACTGTTTTACGCAGAGATGTACCACCGATTGGGTCAACTTGAGAAATATTAATGGCATATCAATTTTCTCCACGACATAGCATCAAAGGATATTGTAAGCTGTCATAAGATCTGTGTAACTCTGAAATTTTTGCAAATCATCATCACGACTATCTAATACAATATCTCTTTTGTCAAATTGCTGTCCAGCTATCACCACTGCTACTTCACTCGAGTATCGTCCTTTGTGTTCTCCAACAGGAAATTTATTTGCATGGATTACAACATTAAAGTCAGGAGTATCTGCTGGAACACTCTCAATCACAGTTTTGAAAGACTGTATGTAGCAATTATGAGAATGTAACATATCTTGGAGAGATCTAATCAAATCTCTATTAATTGGCTGTGCAACACTTGCACACAGCGTAGATGTTTGTGTATCTGGATCTTCAATAAAATATATTTGCAGAAATTTGTGATCATCGGGTCGAAGTAGTAGCAAGCTCCCAGCTAAGTGGTACACTTGCCCTTAAATTTTAAATGTAGGCATGAACCCACGCTCAACGACTTGCTTACTCTTAAAAGAGGTCATTTAAAAGCGTTATTATAACGGCGTATATTGCGCATGTATTGCTTGGATTTCTGATGATCACCCGGAGGGAGAACTTCTTCTTATTTGACTTTTCCTTGTAAGCCACACATGCCTTTCGATTCATACTTGAATTTTAATGACAAGCAATGTTCACACACTACTGACATAGTACCTATTGATAATATACGATCGTCCTTGTAAGAAATCGAAGGATCGTAATTCCTGGCAGAATTTTCTTTATTCAGCCACGAATAAGTAACTCGTGTCGATGAAAAGGGGAAAAATTACAAAAATTATAAATTAAATATATCAAAATATCACTACATAGTATAAAACAAAGTCGCTTTCTCTGTCCCTGTGGTCCTTATATGCTTAAATCTTTGAAACTACGCAACGGATTTTGATGCGTTTTTTAATAGATAGAGTGATTCAAGGGGAAGGTTTAAATGTATAAAAACATCCAATAAATAATGGAGATGTACTGTTATTTTT
>JAEIFZ010000036.1:0-13350 GCA_018904035.1 Zaprionus ornatus | reverse complement strand
AGAAACGGAAAAAAAGGAATTTCAGTATTTTCCTTTCATTTTTGTCGAGATCTTGAAGAATCAATCATCACATAACGGATTTTCAATAAATATTTTTTATACTTGACCTTGAGGATATATCTCCTAAACTATAAAAAACATTCGTACTAGGTGTTTTCGTTTCATTTTGTCGAGATCTTGAAGAATCAATCATCACATAACGGATTTTTAATAAATATTTTTATTCTTGACCTTGAGGAGGCTATATCTCATAAACTACCGAAAACGGAAAATTCGTATTCAGTATTTTCATTGCAATTTGTCGAGGTTTTGAAGAATAAATCATCACATAACGGATTTGCAGAAAATATTTTTTATTCGGGACCTTTAGGAGGCTATATCTCCTAAACTATGCCGAAAACGTAAAATTCGTACTAGGTGTTTTCGTTTCATTTCTTCGAGATTTTGAAGAATCAATCATCACATAACGGATTTTCAATAAATATTTTTTATTCTTGACCTTGAGGAGGCTAAATCTCCTAAGCTATGCCGAAAACGGAACATTCGTACTCGGTGTTTTCGTTTCATTTCTTCGAGATCTTGAAGAATCAATCATCACATAACGGATTTTCAATAAATATTTTTTATTCTTGACCTTGAGGAGGCTATATCTCCTAAACTATGCCGAAAACGTAAAATTCGTACTCGGTGTTTTCGTTTCATTTCGTCGAGATCTTGAAGAATCAATCATCAGATAACGGATTTTCAATAAATATTTTTATTCTGAAGGAGGCTATATCTCAAACTTGCCGAAACGGAAATTCGTATTCGGTGTTTTCGTTTCATTTCGTCGAGATCTTGAAGAATAAATCATCAGATAACGGATTGGCAAAAATTATTTTAATTCGGGTTAATTAGGATGCTATCTCTTAAACTTTGCCGAAAACGGAAAACTCGTACACAGTATTTTCGTTTCATTTCTTTGAGATCTTGAAGAATCAATCATCACATAACGGATTTTCAATAAATATTTTTTATACTTGACCTTGAGGCTAAATCTCCTAAGCTATGCCGAAAACGGAACATTCGTACTAGGTGTTTTCGTTTCATTTCTTCGAGATCTTGAAGAATCAATCATCACATAACGGATTTTTAAGAAATATTTTTAATTATTGACCTTGAGGAGGCTATATCTAATAAATTATACCGAAATCGGAAAATTCGTATTCAGCATTTTCATTGCAATTCGTCGAGGTTTTGAAGAATAAATCATCAACGTTTATTTTTATTCGGATAATATCTCTAAACTATGCCGAAAACGTAAAATTCGTACTCGGTGTTTTCGTTTCATTTCGTCGAGATCTTGAAGAATCAATTATCAGATAACGGATTGGCAAAAATTATTTTATTTCGGGACCATTAGGATGCTATCTCTTAAACTTTGCCGAAAACGGAAAACTCGTATTCAGTATTTTCGTTTCATTTCGTTGAGATCTTGAAGAATCAATCATCACATAACGGATTTTCAATAAATATTTTTTATTCGTGACCATAAGAAGGCTATATCTCATAAATTATGCCCAAAACGGAAAATTCGTATTCAGCATTTTCATCGCAATTCGTCGAGGTTTTGAAGAATAAATCATCACATAACGGATTTGCAGAAATTATTTTTTATTCGGGACCTTTAGGACGCTATATCTCCTAAACTATGCCGAAAACGTAAAATTCGTACTCGGTGTTTTCGTTTCATTTCTTCGAGATCTTGAAGAATCAATCATCAGATAACGGATTGGCAAAAATAATTTTATTTCGGGACCATTAGAATACTATATCTCTTAAACTTTGCCGAAACGGAAAAAAAGTATTTAGTATTTTCCTTTCATTTTGTCGAGGTCTTGAAGAATCAATCATCACATAACGGATTTTCAATAAATATTTTTTATACCTGACCTTGACTATGCCGAAAACGGAACATTCGTACTAGGTGTTTTCGTTTCATTTCGTCGAGATCTTGAAGAATCAATCATCAGATAACGGATTGGCAAAAATAATTTTAATTCGGGACCATTAGAATACTATATCTCTTAAACTTTGCCGAAACGGAAAAAAAGTATTCAGTATTTTCCTTTCATTTCGTCGAGATCTTGAAGAATCAATCATCACATAACGGATTTTCAATAAATATTTTTTATTCTTGACCTTGAGGAGGCTATATCTCCTAAACTATGCCGAAAACGGAACATTCGTACTCAGTGTTTTCGTTTCATTTCGTCGAGATCTTGAAGAATCAATCATCACATAACGGATTTTTAATAAATATTTTTTATTCTTGACCTTGAGGAGGCTATATCTCATAAATTATGCCGAAAACGGAAAATTCGTATTCAGCATTTTCATTGCAATTCGTCGAGGTTTTGAAGAATAAATCATCACATAACGGATTTGCAGAAATTATTTTTTATTCGGGACTTTTAGGAGGCTATATCTCCTAAACTATGAAGAAAACGTAAAATTGGTACTAGGTGATTTCGTTTCATTTCTTCGAGATCTTGAAGAATCAATCATCACATAACGGATTTTCAATAAATATTTTTTATTCTTGACCTTGAGGCTATATCTCCTAAACTATGCCGAAAACGGAAAATTCGAATTCAGTATTTTCATTGCAATTCGTCGAGGTTTTGAAGAATAAATCATCACATAACGGATTTGCAGAAATTATTTTTTATTCGGGACCTTTAGGAGGCTATATCTCTTAAACTTTGCCGAAAACGGAAAATTCGTATTCAGTATTTTCGTTTCATTTCGTTGAGATCTTGAAGAATCAATCATCACATAACGGATTTTCAATAAATATTTTTTATTCGTGACCATAAGAAGGCTATATCTCATAAATTATGCCCAAAACGGAAAATTCGTATTCAGTATTTTCATTGCAATTCGTCGAGGTTTTGAAGAATAAATCATCACATAACGGATTTGCAGAAATTATTTTTTATTCGGGACCTTTAGGACGCTATATCTCCTAAACTATGCCGAAAACGTAAAATTCGTACTCGGTGTTTTCGTTTCATTTCTTCGAGATCTTGAAGAATCAATCATCAGATAACGGATTGGCAAAAATAATTTTAATTCGGGACCATTAGAATACTATATCTCTTAAACTTTGCCGAAACGGAAAAAAAGTATTCAGTATTTTCCTTTCATTTTGTCGAGATCTTGAAGAATCAATCATCACATAACGGATTTTCAATAAATATTTTTTATACTTGACCTTGAGGCTATATCTCCTAAACTATGCCGAAAACGGAACATTCGTACTAGGTGTTTTCGTTTCATTTCTTCGAGATCTTGAAGAATCAATCATCACATAACGGATTTTTAATAAATATTTTTTATTCTTGACCTTGAGGAGGCTATATCTCATAAATTATGCCGAAAACGGAAAATTCGTATTCAGCATTTTCATTGCAATTCGTCGAGGTTTTGAAGAATAAATCATCACATAACGGATTTGCAGAAATTATTTTTTATTCGGGACTTTTAGGAGGCTATATCTCCTAAACTATGTCCAAACCAAATAATTCGTACTTGGTGTTTTCGTTTCATTTCGTCGAGATCTTGAAGAATCAATCATCACATAACGGATTTTCAATAAATATTTTATATTCTTTACCTTGAGGAGGCTATATCTCCTAAGCTATGCCGAAAACGGAAAATTCGTATTCAGTATTTTTATTGCAATTCGTCGAGGTTTTGAAGAATAATTCATCACATAACGGATTAGCAGAAATTACTTTTTAATTCGGGACTTTTAGGAGGCTATATCTCCTAAACTATGCCGAAAACGGAACATTCGTACTAGGTGTTTTCGTTTCATTTCTTCGAGATCTTGAAGAATCAATCATCACATAACGGATTTTCAATAAATATTTTTTATTCTTGACCTTGAGGAGGTTATATCTCCTAAGCTATGCCGAAAACGGAACATTCGTATTCAGTATTTTCATTGCAATTCGTCGAGGCTTTTAAGAATAAATCATCACATAACGGATTTGCAGAAATTATTTTTTATTTGGGACCTTTAGGACGCTATATCTCCTAAACTCTGCCGAAAATGTAAAATTCGTACTCGGTGTTTTCGTTTCATTTCTTCGAGATCTTGAAGAATCAATCATCATATAACGGATTTTCAATAAATATTTTTTATTCTTGACCTTGAGAAGGCTATATCTCCTAAACTATGCCGAAAACGGAAAATTCGTATTCAGTATTTTCATTGCAATTCGTCGAGGTTTTGAAGAATAAATCATCACATAACGGATTTGCAGAAATTATTTTTTATTCGGGACCTTGAGGAGGCTATATCCCCTAAACTATGAAGAAAACGGAACATTCCTACTAGGTGTTTTCGATTCATTTCGTCGAGATCTTGAATAATCAATCATTAGATAACGGATTGGCAAAAATTATTTTAATTCGGGACCATTAGGATGCTATCTCTTAAACTTTGCCGAAACGGAAAAAAAGTATTCAGTATTTTCCTTTCATTTTGTCGAGATCTTGAAGAATCAATCATTACATAACGGATTTTCAATAAATATTTTTTATTTTTGACCTTGAGGCTATATCTCCTAAACTATGCCGAAAATGGAAAATTCGTATTCAGTATTTTCATAGCAATTCGTCGAGGTTTTGAAGAATAAATCATCACATAACGGATTTGCAGAAATTATTTTTTATTCGGGACCTTGAGGAGGCTATATCTCCTAAACTATGCCGAAAACGTAAAATTTGTACTCGGTGTTTTCGTTTCATTTCGTCAAGATCTTGAAGAATCAATCATCAGATAACGGATTGGCAAAAATTATTTTATTTCGGGACCATTAGGATGCTATCTCTTAAACTTTGCCGAAAACGGAAAACTCGTATTCAGTATTTTCGTTTCATTTCGTTGAGATCTTGAAGAATCAATCATCACATAACGGATTTTCAATAAATATTTTTTATTCGTGACCATAAGAAGGCTATATCTCATAAATTATGCCGAAAACGGAAAATTCGTATTCAGCATTTTCATCGCAATTCGTCGAGGTTTTGAAGAATAAATCATCACATAACGGATTTGCAGAAATTATTTTTTATTCGGGACCTTGAGGAGGCTATATCTCCTAAACTATGCCGAAAACGTAAAATTCGTACTCGGTGTTTTCGTTTCATTTCGTCGAGATCTTGAAGAATCAATCATCAGATAACGGATTGGCAAAAATAATTTTAATTCGGGACCATTAGAATTTTTTTTTTTTGGAAAGAACCCCCCCAGGAAGAGGGCAACGTTGCGGCGTAAACAGTGCTAGTCACGAGGGCTCTCGCGCTCTTTTATCCGCTTTTTTCATGTAATGTAATGTAATAGTAATATGTAATAACATAAGTCTAGTTGTCAATAAATTCTTGAAGTGAAGGGATCACGCGCCCCGAATTGTTCTTTTTTTCATCGAGTTATTTTATATCGCGTCGGTCAAATCGTTAGTGAATAATAATTATACACAGCGATACCCAACCCAGGAACTCTACTGTTGCCGCCACTACAAACATTGGTCCTTCGAGCCGGATTTTTTAAAACATTGGACTCACGTCGCTGGATTTTTCCATCCCCTCACACCGCTCGAACCGCTACTTCGGCAACAACACATCGTCAGGAACCCAGATAAGTACCAAATTTTTCTACTTATTCTATTTGGCAGAGGGCTGTGTGTAATTCCTCCTCTGATAAAAAAGAAGAAATTTCTTTTTTGTCATAACCTCGCAATTTGCGCTACCGGCATCTCTATACGTGCGTACATACATACATATGTTGCTGCATTTGTAAGTACATACGTACCTATAGACGACTGCCATATTTGAATGTTGTAAATACATACATACAATTGCACACAGTTTCCTCCACATAAATTATATTTATTAACCTCTGCCATGTATGTACCTTCTCCTACATTTTCTATCTAAGAAAGGTACATACAGAATTGATTTAAATTGTATGTTAATATATGCAAATACATACATACTGACATTATATATTTGCACATATTACATACTTACGTTGCCCATTAAAATACATTGCCAAGGTCCAAACCTCAACCGGCAATTGTATTTCCAAAAAAAACTCAAAAAAGGTAACACATAACCTCCTCGTAAATTTCTTTTATTATCGACTATAAATTTTCATTTACAATATAAATATAGTTATATTATTTACAAATTTATAAATTCAAAAACCTTTGTTTACATTTTTGCCGGACCTTAGTGATCGCAGTCCGTCTTAGTGATCGCAGTTCCATAACAATCGACCGACCACCACTTTTTTCCGTTCAGTCAGTGTTAGCGTTCCAGGGCTGCACTAGCTCAAATATTAAAATATCTTTTCGTGGGCAACCGTGACTTTTAAAAGTCACTTATTTTTGAAATATCGTCTCATTGTGCACTGTGTTGTGATATTACAAAGCGCTGCAACATTGCAAAGGAATTATCGAATATATTTTCCTCCGTCTGAGAAAATTCATCCTAATAATAAATAATTATTTATTTATTTCATACAATATAATTTATTATATCTAAATAAATTATATTGCGTCTTTTCTCAGAATTTCACGCTGAGTATAATAATTGTTTCGATAATTATTATTACTCAATAAAATATTTCGATTCTTTTAAATAATATTTATATTATTTTTTTTTTGCAACTGTTTTTCCAAAAAGTGTTGCCTTGTAATTTAGCAACATATTCCTCGCTCAATTGATTCGATAAGGTTCCGATCGATTTACCTCATCCTTTCTGTTGTTTATTATTAAAATAATAATAATCAACTTTTGCGTCCAATTTCGTATTTACCTTTCTGGTTCCTTCATCACCATCAATTGCATCTTTCTCGCCTTTTAAAGGTTCGGTTATGCCAATTGATAGCGGTAAAGACACCAAGAAACACCTTATTGTACAAGCGACTCAGCATAGACGTTCAAGTTCTCTTCCAAGTTCCCATCTTGACAGAACATCCTCTCCCGCCACACAAAGGAAAGTTTCAACTCCGGCCACATCCAAGGCTAGTCAGGTACCAAAAATTTCGGTGCACGCTCCTCCAGTCACTCGCTCAGTTGGTCATCAAATTTCCCAGGCAATAAAAATGGCACTACAAGAGTTCATTAACGCTTCAGATAAGCTCACGCAATTCGAAGCTAGGATTCAAAATTCTCCTACAGCCTCACTTCACACTCACAGAGTGCGTCTTGAACAGCTTCGCTCCATATGGAGTCTTGTAGAACTCAAATACGAATTCTGTTCCAACGCATTGTCTCAACCAGAGACAAATGCTGAGGACAAAATCGCCATGCAAGCCCGATATGACCACTGCTATTTAGTTTACGAGGAACTTGCCTCTCAGTTAAATGAGAATATAGAGACCGCAACGGCTCCCTCTCCAGCACCTGCAGTAGCACAAGTAGCCTTCCAGCCACGAAGCTACAGGTCACCACCCTTCGATGCTGAAGTTTTCAGCGGTGACTATTTAAAATGGCCAACTTTCCGAGATCTCTTCTCAGCGGTCTACATTTCCGATCCTGGCTTGAGTCAGATAGAAAAACTTTTCCATCTGAATGCCAAAACAAGTGGCGAAGCGAAGGCAATCGTTTCCAAATCCCCTCTCACGAATGAGGGTTTCTCTTCTGCTTGGAAGAATTTGACGGATAGGTTCGAAAATAAGCGACTGTTAGTAAACAGCCAGCTTAGAATCCTCTTCAACCTTCCGTCAGTTCCTCACGAGTCTGGAGCCGCCATCCAAGTCCTTCAAAGCACCATACAAAGTTGCTTAACGGCTCTAGACCACTCCAAAATCAGCACAGAGAACTGGGATTGCCTTCTAGTTTTCCTATGTTCGTCTAAACTCCCAAGGCTGACGTTGTCACTTTGGGAACAGTCCGTACAGAATAAGGCTGAAATTCCGTTGTGGAAGGAAATGTCCGATTTCCTTTCAGAGCGCTATCGCACATTAGAAGCGATAGAGGACGTACACCCTACAACAAGCGCACAGACAAGTTCCAAAACTGCTCGAAAAGAGCCTCCTACAAGGAAGGTCAACTCTTTTGAGGCAAAGGTTGTAGGCAAACCACAAACTTGCAAACTTTGCTCAAAGGAGAACCATCCTATACGTCTGTGTCCGCGCTTTCTCCAAATGGCTGTTGATGAAAGGTCCAATTTCATCAAACAGCAAAAGTTGTGTCTGAACTGCTTCGCAAGAGGACATATCCTCAAAGATTGCACAAGTCAACATAACTGTTTCACGTGCAAGGGTCGCCACAATACACTCCTGCATCGTGGCACCCCTCCTACTGCGCCCTCTTCAGCAGATTCTGCAACAGCTCCCCATAATTCGAATATACAGTCCACTTCTTCTACGACTAATATTCAGAATTACTTCACGGCGAACACACAAGGTGTTCTTCTTGGCACTGCTCTTATAAATGTGTGCCATTTGGGCATGACTTATAAAGCACGTGCACTGATCGATCCTGGATCAGAGGCTACGTTCATCTCCGAACGGATGTTTAACATCATAAAGCCATCCTACCAAGCCGTGCAAGTTAAAGTAGCTGGCTTAAATCAAGCCATCTCAGCCAATCCACAAAAGTTGTGTCATTTCCAGATTGGCTCCCCGATCACTCCCAGGTTACAGCTAGAAACTGCAGCCTTTGTTCTCCCTCAATTGGCAGGTAATCTTCCATCCTACACTATTTCCAAGGACCTTCTAAAGGACCTGCCAAATCTCCAACTAGCTGATCCGCACTTCCACCAGAGCTCTCAGATAGACGTGCTCCTAGGAGCCGATATCCTTCCGTCTATCATAAAGAGTGGCTCTGTATCCCAAATTTGTGGAACCCTGCTCGGTCAAGAGACCATATTCGGCTGGATCCTCACAGGACCAGTAGCCAAGTCGAATCCTACGACAGTTTCGTCCTTCACGACGAGGATAAAGATCAGCAATGAACAAAGGCTTGATGATCTTCTCACCAAGTTTTGGGTTGTGGAAGATCTACCAGCAAAGCTGGTAAATGTTTCTGATTCAGCGTGTGAAAACAACTTTCTTCGCACTACTTCCAGAACAAAAGAGGGCAGATATGTCGTTACGCTTCCTTTCAGAAATCCTGAAATCTCCGAATTAGGACATTCTAGGTCCATCGCACTCGCTCAGTTCCTCAGGAACGAATGTCGTTTAAAGAGGAACTTTCCTTTAAAAGAGCAGTACGACTCGATTATTCAGGAGTACTTAGATTTAGGCCATATGAGGCCAGTCTCCCCAAGTAACGACTGCAACAATTTTTATCTCCCTCATCATGCTGTGTTCAAACCTGAGAGCACCACGACCAAAGTTCGCGTTGTATTCAACGCCTCCAGTCCGTCCTCCAATGGGAAGAGCTTGAATGATATCCTATATCCAGGACCCGTTTTGCAATCCGATCTGACCATGCAGATCTTGAAATGGCGTTTTTTCCGTTACGTGTTCAATGCTGACATCACAAAGATGTACCGGCAGATACTCGTCCACACGAGTCACACGCCATTTCAACGAATCCTTTTCAGGAATCCAAATGGTGAAGTATGTGATTATGAACTTAACACAGTCACTTTTGGAGTAAATTGCGCTCCATTCTTAGCCATTCGGGTTCTTCGACAGCTTTCCCAGGATGTTAGCAAACATTTTCCTCTCGCCAGCGACATCATATCCAACTACATGTACGTAGACGATGTCCTTGCTGGCGCGCACTCCATAAAGCGCGCCACAGTGTCTATTGAAGAGTTACGCAAAGCTCTTGAGACAGCTGGTTTTCCTTTAAGAAAGTGGACCTCCAACCACAAAGATGTGTTAGCCAACATCCCTAAGGACCATCTATTGAACGCTGATTTCCTCGAACTTGAGGAAGCGAGCTTAGCAAAGACTCTAGGTATACGCTGGCAAGCGCATACGGATGAGTTCCTCTTTGCCCCCTCCGAGACCGATTTGAAACAGTCCTACACGAAACGTGAAGTTCTCTCTCACATATACCCCAGTAGCTAAGCTCCAAATCCATGGTTTCTGCGACGCATCTCAGCGCGCCTACGGAGCAGCTATATATATCCGTGTTGAAAATCAACACAAGACTTCAAGCCATCTTCTTGTAGCCAAGACCAGAGTAGCTCCTGTGAAGTCCATCTCCTTGCCCCGTTTAGAACTTTGCGGTGCATTACTGCTAGCCGAGTTATCAGCAACACTCCTCCCTCAGCTTCCAGTCAATAGCTACGAAGAGTACTATTGGACTGATTCCACAATTGTGTTAGCCTGGCTTAGTAAGCCTCCATGTAAATGGACGACTTTCGTGGCTAACAGAGTGGCTAAGATAGCTCAGCTCACTAGTTCGAGCAAATGGTCTCACGTCAGATCTGAGCAGAACTCTGCCGATCTTGCCAGTAGAGGCGTCTCGTCAGAGGACCTCATTGGTAATAGACTCTGGTGGCATGGACCCGATTGGCTGATCCTTCCAGCAGAGCAGTGGCCTGTTGCGATCGAAATCGCTCACGAGACAGACGAAGAGCTTCGTCCTGTCAAATGCAACTTAACAAAGTTGCCTCCTTCATCCATTTGTATCTTGGAGAGATTTTCCGAGCTTAACAGAGCACTGCGAGTGATGGCTTATGTATATCGCTTCATTCAGAGGTGTCGCAAGCCTGATCTTACACTCTCTCCAGATATCAGCAGTTCTGAACTCTCCAACGTTCAAGATTGGCTCATCCGGAGCACCCAACGTACTCAGTTCCATAAAGAGTACAACTGTTTGTTGAACAAGGAACAGATTGCAAGGAGTAGCGACATCGCTAATTTGAATCCGTTCATCGACGCCAGCGGAGTCATGAGATCATGCGGTAGTGTGAGAACATCCGCTTCTTTAAGCTATGACGAGAGGCACCCGCTTATCCTTCCGTACTCATGTACTTTCTCACACCTCCTCGTCCGTTTTACGCATCGTATCTCCCTCCATGGTGGGAACCAATTAGTGATGCGTCTCATTCGATCATGCTACTGGATTCCAAAGCTCCGTACTTTAGTGAAAGCCACCATTAATTCCTGTCGAGTTTGCATCCTCCATCGAAAGAAGTTGCAAACTCAACTCATGGGTACTCTGCCCTCTGCGAGAGTTTCCTTCTCTCGACCTTTCACCCACACGGGACTCGATTTCGCTGGTCCTTTCGAAATCAAGAATTTCACTGGTCGAGCCTGCCTCATAACCAAGGGCTATGTATGTGTGTTTGTGTGTTTCAGCACAAAGGCCATACATTTAGAAGCAACCTCGGACCTAACAACCGAGAAGTTTCTCGCCGCCTTCGCACGTTTCATCGCGAGACGCGGCTGCCCTCACCACGTTTACTCTGACAACGGAAAGACATTCGTAGGAGCCTCCAAGGTTCTTACTTCAGAGTTTATGAAGGCAGTGAAGGCTGATGTATCCACAAAATACAGCCATCAAAATCTCGCATGGCACTTCAATCCTCCCAGTGCGCCGCACAAAACGCTCTTCTACAAGTAACACATTAAAGTACACTTTCGAGGAACTATACACACTCCTTTGCAAGGTCGAAGCGTGCCTTAACTCCAGGCCGATTTCTCCTATGTCTGAGAGCCCCACCGATCTTTTAGCCTTGACTCCTGGCCA
Organism: Zaprionus ornatus; assembly: GCA_018904035.1. NCBI lineage: Eukaryota > Metazoa > Arthropoda > Insecta > Diptera > Drosophilidae > Zaprionus > Zaprionus ornatus. Next base: position 1,635 of record JAEIFZ010000036.1, on the reverse strand, counting down.
CTTTCTGATCGGCGGTCCGCTCATGTCCGTCGCAGAGCCTGAAATCCAAGAAGACGCTGTATCCATCATCAACCGATGGCAGCGACTTAAGGCTCTGCATCAACAGTTTTGTTTCCGTTGGAAAGAGGAATACCTCAAAGAGTTGCACAAACGCTCCAAGTGGCAACTCCCAACGCGAAACCTCCAAGTCGGCGACATGGTGGTTGTCAAGGAAGACAACCTACCAGTCAACGAATGGCGTCTGGGCCGCATCCACGCCACCTATCCTGGCGCTGATGACATTGTCCGAGTAGTGGACATCCTCACCACCCGTGGCGTCATCAAAAGGCCAGTGGCAAAATTAGTCCTACTTCCTTTAGAGGACAAGGTCCAGACACCCTCCTAACCTTGTGTTGTCCATCAGTGGATATATGTTCTCCAAAAACTAATCCATATATCCACATTGTTCTTTCAGATTAGTGAGATGGCACCACGCAAGGCACAACCACCAGCCAAGCCAAAGGGAGTGAACTCCTTCAGATGCCGCGTCTGCAGAGGAGTCCACGCCTTGAAGAAGTGCCAGAGGTTCCTGCGGCTGGCTGCGGAAAGCGTCTTCGGGCAGTATTAATCAACAAATACTGCCCGAACTGTCTGGCCCATGAACATTCTAAGGGTTCATGTCGCAGCGGCGGCACCTGCCGCACATGTGGTGAGGGCCACCACACACTGCTCCACCTCCCAGGCACCCCGCAATCCAAGATTAATGCAACCTCGCCATCCGTGACGCCTCTTCCACCTTCGGAATCCCTGGCGACTTCCCCTCTGTGGCGATCAGCATGATGCCGACCGCCATAGTCAACCTGGACATGGCGGGCAAAATCTTCGAGGTGCGCGTGCTGTTGGACGCGTGCAGTCCATGTAGCCGCATGCCCACCTCACTGGCAAAGGCCTTTGGCCTCTCCGCCGAAAATGGGTTTTGCCGCGCCTTGTTCAGGTCAAGGGCGTCGCCAGAGTTTTCCGTTATAGTAAATCTGAAGATGGAAGATGTGCAGATCAGGACTCCGGCACAGAAGGTCAATAAGGAGCTGCTAACCAGCTATCCGGGCATCACGTTGGCGGACACTCGGTGCCATGTGCCAAGCAGAGTCTCCATAGTTCTGGGGGCCGACGTCTATGGAGACGTACTCCTTCCAGGGCTTGTTCCATCCCACGGTGGACTGCCGTTGGCCCAGAACACTCTGTTTGGCTGGGTCCTATCCGGTGTCTTCAAGACATAGTCCGCCAACGCTCCTAAGGCCCCTCCAGCGGCATCCAAAGGATCCCGTCTCCACCCTCAAGTTGCAATAGTATTGCAAGGGGGGCGGGATGTTTACGTCGAAACGCAGCCGCCAAGAAGTAGGCAACGTTGCGGCGTAAACAGTGCGAGAGTCACCGAGGGCTCTCGCGCTCTTTTATCCGCTTTTTTCATGTAATGTAATGTAATAGTAATATGTAATAACATAAGTCTAGTTGTCAATAAATTCTTGAAGTGAACGGATCACGCGCCCCGAATTGTTCTTTTTTTCATCGAGTTGTTTTATATCGCGTCGGTCAAATCGTTAGTGAATAATAATTATACACAGCGATCCCCAACCCAGGAACTCTACTGTTGCCGCC
>JAEIFZ010000032.1:1800000-2033156 GCA_018904035.1 Zaprionus ornatus | reverse complement strand
TATGCACATGATTTTGGGTAATTGACATGTGCATGAAAAAGAAGAGTCGAGAAACAGCTCGCTTCGCGCCCGCATCGTTTATCCTTTTCTTTCATGCACAAGTAATTTAGTTCTGACGTCATCGACAACTTCTTTGCTTTCTTCATATTCATATATACGCCACCTATTGGTTGAGTGTTAGCATATATTTATGCACATGTATTTTCGGTAATTGACATGTGCATGGAAAAGAAGAGTCGAGAAACAGCTCGCGCTTCGCGCCTCGCATCGTTGTCCTTTTCTTTCATGCATAAGGAATTTAGTTCTGACGTCATCGACAAGTTCTTTGCTGGTCGAAGTGTCGAAATGGTTTATCTAATAACTTCAGTGTTTATTGTCTGATCGGATTGCAATTTGGAGGATAAGTTCATATATTATTTATCTATATATATGCTAAAGCAGAACGTTAAGAAATGAGTTCTTCGAATGTAAATAGCATTGTAAACCAAAATTGGCGGTTTGCGGGGCGGTAGGCGTGTTATTCCAAATTGAAAATAAACTTGATCTGCGTATGGTATACAGGAATCTTCATGCTAAATTTGGTGTCCGTAGCTTTTGTAATAGCTGAGATCGGCGCGTTCATCCAGACAGACAGACAGACGGACAGACAGACGGACATGGCTCAATCGACTCGGCTATTGATCCTGAGCAAGAATATATATACTTTATGGGGTCTCCGACGCCTCCTTCTGCCTGTTACATACATTTGCACAAAGTTAGTATACCCTTTTTTGACCATTTTCAATGGTCCAAGGGTATAAAAATTGGCACAACACCAAGAATAAAAACTATTTAGGTCGGCTTGTAAGAGTGAGTGACACTCGTCTTTAAATTGGTAACAAAGCTTTACATCATCCGCATTCATGAGAGTACAGGAGTTACGTATCATATCAAACAGACCGTCGAAAAGGTCATGTTGCCGTGAAGGTAACAGAGTATTTGAGTCAACACTTGTTGTCCAATTACAATTAGGGAATATTAAAGTCCCCAAGGACTGAAAAGTGATCTCTGTCTGATAACAGATTAAATATAGTCTTTATTGTCGACAAATGTTGCAAATAGACTGATAACTCCGATGACGGCGGAATATAAGAACAGGTTATATAATGAAAGAAACCGGGGAAGTGTAATTTTACACAGAGTAATTCAATAGCAGATTGAATATCCGGTTGTAAAAGTTCCGAATTGATGGTGGAATCAACTGTAATAAGAACTCCACCACCATGACGGTCAGGTCGATCACACCTGTAGGTTGTGTACTTATTTGGAAAGACTTCGGAGTTAAGGATCTCCGGCGTTAACCAAGTCTCAGTAAACACAACAATTTGAGAAGAAAAAGAGAGACTGTTTAAATATAAAGTTGAAAGTTTAGTACAAAGACCTCTAACACTTTGATATGAAAGAGTTAAGAAGCTTGTTAGTTTTTCATGCTCGGATTTTTTTTGGCAGATGCTAAAGAAGGCAAAGGAAGTTTAATCGGTGGGCGATTTTTTTTCTTCTTTGCTTCGAACTCTTTGAAAATTACGTGTTCCTACATTGGACCTGGTTCTAACTCTGCTAACTTCTATGCAAACTGCAATTGTTTCCCCTATAGTAAAATCAAGTTGTTTTCGTAGGACCGATTTTCAAAAATTGAATCATTTAATTCTGGAACATGATTGGTCTTTTCTTTATTCATGTTCTGATCTAAATACATGCATTTAATTTTTTTATTCCTCTATGGACTCATTTTTTGACCAATGTGTTCCTGTTAGTTTTCCCGTAAAGTCCAATAGGCCTCCTTGGTTTTCACGTGAGTTAGTAAGGCTGAAAAATTTGAAATCGCGGTATTTTAAAAAGTTTAAATTAACTCGTAATTCTTCTGATTTTACACGTTATATTGCTGCAAGAGCAAACTTTATTGCTCTGAATGCAAATTATTACAAAATGAATTTGCGTCGCTGCCATTTGCAGTTTGCTCAGGAACCAAAGCAGTTTTATAACTTTGTCAACTTAAAACGTAAATCAAGTAGATTTCTTCCCTCTCTATCATACAAAAATAAGGAAGCAAGAGGCAGCCACCGATTCGTTTGCACACTTTTTTCAATCAACTTATTTAACTGAACCTTATAGTTCCCCTTTACATCCATACTCTTATAGTATACAAAATTTTAACACTCTCTTCTGTCCTTCTATCGACAAAACCTCTTTACTTAATGATCTTAAATCGATAAAACCCGTTTTCTCTCCTGGCCCAGACGGACTTCCAGCATGCTTACTTAGATTTTGTGCTGATTCGATTTTGAAGCCAATTCATAAGCTATTTGACTTGTCACTATCCAATAGTTATTTCCCACTTAATAACAGCTTCTAATCTTTTAGAATTTTCATCTCATATTAATCTAGGATTTCGGAACAAAATGCAAACTGATGTGATCTATGGTATACTGACTTCAGTAAAGCATTTGACTCCGTAAATCATAATCTCTTAATTCATAAGTTAAATTTGATTGGTTTTCCCCAAAAGCTCATTTTCTGGATATATGATTATATAACTAACAGTTCTCAACGAGTTCTTTTTAAAGACTGTCTTTCTAAGCCGATCTTAGTTACTTATGAAGTTCCTCAGGGCAGCCACCTTAGACCATTGCTATTTTACCTTTTTATTAACGATCTTCCTTCAATACTTCACTCTAACATTCTTATGTATGCTGATGATGTGAAACTCTGTTTGACACACAATTATTCTGCAAATGACCTTCTTCAAACAGATCTTGATTTGTTTTTTGAATGGTGCAGCCATAATCTGAGACGACTCAAACGGCAAGGACCACTGGCCGAGTCGATTAAGCCATGTCTGTCTGTCCGTCTGTCTGGATGTACGCGCCAATCTCAGCTATTACAAAAGATAGGGACACCAAATTCAGCATGAAGATTCCTGTATACCATACGCAAGTTTATTTTCAATTTTGAATAACTCGCCTACCGCCCCCACAATCCGACAATTTTGATTTACATTGCGATTTACATTCAAAGTCGTCGGTTCTTAACGTTCTGCTTTAGCATATATGTATATAGATAAATACTATATGGACTTATCTTCCAAATTACAACCCGATCGTACAATAAACACTGAATAAACACTGAAGGTGGCACGCAATTAGATACTTGTACGCGAAATTTAAATCAAAATAAAGCGCAATTTTCATTGCTAATTTTAATTAATAGCTTATAGGTAAATAGTCGTGGCGAATTGTGTTCTCTTATTAATAAACTTTAAGAAACGTTTCCCGCTGAAGGTGTATTGTGTTTTGGGAGTGCTTGCGGAATTCGTTGGTTATAGTAGTTATTTAAATAAATAATGTATATTTTTTTTTAATTATTATTATTAAGTGAAGAATTTGTACATCATAATATCATATCTTAACATCACAGGGTGGAGAAATATTCTTAAGAATTACCAAACACTATAACAAAACAAGAGCAACAGTCGAGCGACACGCGACAGTGGGATACCCTTGGACTTATATTGCCATAAAATGTATCTTATTGTATAATACTAATCGCAAGCTACAAATTAATCATAACACTGCAGTGCGCTGCCACCTTGCATCAACTTCGATACGTTGTCAATAATTTATCGCCGCAATTTTCCTGGCGCAAGACTGCAAAAAGCGGTGTGAGCAGTATATTGTATATCGGTATTTTTTTATAAATTTTGAATTGGCCAATATCGATAACTTGCAATATATCGAGTAATCAAAATTAATATTTATTTAATTGCATTTTATAGTTTTGTATTTTTTACTGACCCTAAAATATGAATTATTAAATAATAATCATATGTGCACGTAAGCATATTATAAATATTATGATTATGTACACAAGCATGTAAATACTTGCATACATTCATATTCATTTACCACGCCACCTATTGGTTGAGTGTTCGTATATGTATATTTATGCACATGTATTTTCGGTAATTGACATGTGCATGGAAAAGAAGAGTCGAGAAACAGCTCGAGCTTCGCGCTCGCATCGTTTGTCCTTTTCTATCCTACGCAAGTAATTTAGTTCTGACGTCATCGACAACTTCTTTGCTGGTCGAAGGGTCGAAATGGTTTATCTAATAACTTCAGTGTTCATTGTCCGATCGGATTGCAATTCGGAGGAGAAGTTCATATAGTATTTATCTATATATATACTAAAGCAGAACGTTAAAAAATGAGTAAATCGCCATGTAAATCATAATTGGCGGTTTGCGGGGGCGGTAGACGTGTTATTCCAAATTGAAAATAAACTTGATCTGCGTATGGTATACAGGAATCTTCATGCTAAATTTGGTGTCCCTAGCTTTTGTAATAGCTGAGATCGACGCGTTCATCCAGAAAAAACAGACAGACGGACAGACAGACGGACATGGCTCAATCGACTCGTCTAGTGATCCTGAGCAAGAATATATATACTTTATGGGGTCTCCGACGCCTCCTTCTGCCCGTTACATACATTTTCACAAAGATAGTATACCCTTTTTTTTACCATTTTCTATGGTCCAAGGGTATAATAAGTGAAGTAGGAACATAAGGGAAAAGTTTTTACTGATTTCCAAATGTCTTGGCAAACCCTTGCTGTTTGAGTCGCCTCAGTGGTCGAGCGGGGATAAGACGTCTTGCAAGAAGACTGCTATGTCTCATTAATCTGTCACTGTATCGACTTGTGTGTCTGTCAATTTGTGCCACAACTGTGTGAAGATTGAGGTCTTTATGGAGTGTGGAGCTACGTACATACCAGGGACAGTTGGTTATTTGTCGTAGTGCGCGATTTTGCATCACCTGGATACGTTTATAATTAGATTTGGCTGCAATTCCACAAGTCTGGATCCCGTATATCCACATCGGTACGATGCAATGCGCATACACAGTTCTTTTGCACCTTAGCGAAAGAGTGCTTCTTCTATTCATGAGGCATCTCAGCTGTTGTGATCTGTGACCACATTTCTTTACTGTGTTTTTGAGATGCGGCCCAAAGGTGAGGCATTTAGCCAGGGTGATACCTAGATATGTTGCTTGCAGCGGCTAATTCAGGGTACATCCTTCTAACCGGATTGGAGGGGTTTTCGGGATGACCGTTTTCAAAATAAATAATATTCTTAATTAAAATACTTTCTTTTAATATAATAAATATAAATACAAACTTGTATTTAGTTTATATATAGTACTATAATCCATGGCCTTATACAGTCACACCTGACTGTAGCGTTTGTCTGGTTATACAACCAATAGGTAGCGTGGTAGATCAATATGTATGTATGCAAGTATTTAGATGCGTATGTGTACATATTCATAATATGCACATATGTACGTGCACATATAATTATTATTTTATATTTAAGGGACAGTAAAAAATACAAAACCATAAAACGCAATTAAAAAAATATTCATTTTGATAACTCGATATATTGCGAGCTAACGATATTGGCCAACTTAAAATTTATAAAGGGATACCGATATAAAATGCTCACACCGCTCTTTGCAGTCTATCGTTCTAGGAAATTGCGGCGATAAATTATTGGCAACATATCGAAATTTATGCACGGTGGCAGCGCACTGCAGTGTTATGATTAATTTTCAGCTTACGATTAGTATCATACAATTAGATATGTACATTTTATGGCAACATACGTCGAAGGGTATTTCATTTAAATCGGACGATAAATAAGTAAGATAGGAAAAGAATTAAATTCCTTTTGCACGTATATACCGTACTCAGACACACAGCAAACAGTCGAACGCTACAGTCAGGTGCTGACTGTATAGGATTATGGTACTATATATAAACTAAATACAAGTTTGTATTTGTATTTATTATATTTAAAGAAACCAATTTAATAAAGTTGAATATTATTATTTTTAATATTATTTTATTTAAATAACTACTATAACGATTAATTCGCTATAAGTTATTAATTCGAAATGAAAAATGCGCTTTATTTGGATTTAAATATCGCGTTGTTATAACATGTTAGAACGACACGCACAAATTAAATTGACAAACAGAAGAAGAAGAACGCATAGACAATGAAAAAGCGAATAGACAAGTGTCGTAAGCATTAGACTAAGCGAGAAAGCAATAAGTATTTGTATGCATTTTTAGCGCTTTCCAAAATTCGTTACATATGTGCTTCACCCTGATTTTTTGGCACGAGTTAAAAATGCATATTGTTTCTTCTCGCTCTGTCTAATGTCTATGTCTATGGTATGTGCATGTATGTCAATATGAACACATGGATGTTGAAGAACTTAAATCAACTAATTTAGCAATTCCGCGTTGCGAAACACCATCTTTGAAGTGTTTTATCCCCAGTTCTCGCTTTTCAATTGAGGTTCTAGGTCTATTTTTTTTTAGTTAATTATATTAAATCGAGTAGACGGAAAATCAACAAACTTTAGGCGCCAAATGACTACGAATGTAACGAGCAAGCAAATACAAAAAACCGTGTTGACAAAGGGCCATCCATATTTCTGATATAGTGTTGAAAAGTTTTTGCATCATTTAAGCTGTGACCAATAAAAGTTGAGTATTTTTCATTTTATTTAGATAAAATTATCATACATGTCTTCCTAACAATTGTAAAGCTTTAATATAAATACAAATAATTATTATACCATTAACCGCTTAAATTTCCGTGATTGCACCTTTTTTTTCAAGTCTATGTCATAATCAGATTTAAAGAAGCTACTGCATCAAATAAGGTGGGAGCCACTGTATGAACTGTTGTTATTGATTTTCATTAAATACAAATTTTAGCGCGTGCCAAAATTCGTTACATTTGATTCTTCTAAGAATGCATATTGTCTGCTCGCTTTGTCTTATGCCTCCATGATGTGTAAATTCTTAATGTCATATGTATGTATATTTGTATAAATATATATTTATTTCCATTTACTTATGTAATAGGTTAGGTTAGGTTATATCGGCAGGCCCCCAAGCGGGGGCCTCACATAGATCAGTATGATCCTTAGTGTTGCTGGATAAGTGATGGAGGCTGTTAATTTGTCGATTTAATTATCCCAGTCTAGTGTGCTGGTTAGTTTGGCAAAAGCCAGGAGTTTTTGGGGTGCCAGGCCCGCTGCTTCTTCCAGTGAGAGTGGGGCAGTCGCAGATGAGGTGCTGCAGAGTTTCTTTTACTTCTGGTACCTTGCATTTCCTGCATTCGTCATTGTCAGTAATGCCCCACTTCTTAGCGTGCGTTGCGGTCAGGCAGTGACCCGTGAGTATACCTATCATTGTTCTACAGTCTCTTCTCGGGAGCTGAAAGACATAGTGGGCTAATTTCGCGTTGCAGTTTATTGTGCTGTGCCGCCTTCTTCCTGCTATTACTGCAGCGCCTTCTTCTAAGCTGTGGCTTATAGATCGTAGCGGTATCTTCAAGTCTTTAACTGTCAGTTGTCTAGATTCGGCACCCTCCTTCGCTAGCCTGTCTGCCATCTCGTTTCCGTCAGTGCCCTGGTGGCTGGGAACCCAAAAGATGCGCGCCTTTGAGCGGCTGTTTAATGCATCTAATGCTTCTCTGCTTGCCAGTACACTTTCGGAGCTGATGACATAGGATTCCATAGATTTGATAGCCGCCTGACTGTCGACAAAGATGCTGACCCGATTCTTGTTGAGCGTTGTCGCAAGCTCTGCAGCCTTCTTTATAGCGAAGACCTCTGCCTGGGAGATGCTACAGTAATCCGGCAACTTGTACGACACTTGAATGAGCGGTTCTGCACAGTAGACCGCGGCGCCCACGCCGGTTTCCATTTTAGATCCGTCCGTAAATAACTTTGTTGCGTTTTCGTCCATGCCGATTTTCCAATCTTCATGTCCCATTAGAGTGGGCGTTCTGGAGAAGTTGTTTATTGGGGTCATATAGTCCGTGCTATTGAATGACTCTCCTCCTACTTCGCTGTGCCCATAATTTGCGAAGGCCATATTTCCCATAGCACAAAGACGTTGCGCGGTCTTTTGTTCTAGTAGTTTGGCCTGTATGTCAATGGGAAGAACTCCAAGTAACACTTCCAAGGCCTTTGTTGGAGTAGATCTCAGTGCCCCAGTAATGCACATAAGTGCACGTCTTTGTACCCTTTCCATTGCTAGGAGGTATGTGGATTTCTTAGTGGCCTTCCACCATACTAGGACACCGTAGAGTAGTATTGGACAAACAATTGAGATGAAGATCCAGTGCATCAGTTTGGGAGACAAGCCCCACGTGCTACTTAGCAACTTTTGCGATGCATATAGTGCACTTGTGGCCTTCTTTACCCTATCCTCGACATTGGTTTTCCAGCTCAGTTTGCTGTCCAGTACTATTCCTAGATATTTTACGCTCTTTTTTGGCTCGAGCATGGCACCGATCTATAAACGGTGCCATTCTCGAGCCATTGCGGAGTCCATTGCGGTATCTTGTATCTCTTGGTAAAGAGAATTAGATCCGTCTTGTCCGCATTGATACTGAGTCCGACCTCCATCGCCCACTTCAGTATTTCTTTTAGTGTATTGTCCATGACAGAGCTGATTGTCATTGGACATTTGCCCACGATAATTATGGCTATGTCGTCTGCATAGGCGGTTATCTTGGGGGCTTTCCGTTTAAATTTCCTTAAGACGTCGTTTACCACTAAATTCCACAACAGCGGCGACAACACTCCGCCTTGTGGCGTGCGCTGTGCGCTGCTTTGGTTATGGTTGTGGTTCCCCATTCGGATCTTACTCTTCTGCAGTTCAATAGATTTCCTATCCAAGACTTTACAGCAGGGCTTCTGCAGCTCTTAGGCTCCGCATGATCGCTTCCGTAGATACATTGTTGAATGCACCTGAGATGTCCAGGAACGCTTCTAAGGCAAACTCCTTGTGGTGTAGGGCTTTTTCGATGGTGGCTACTAGGGAGTGTAACGCTGTTTCCACCGATTTCCCTTTTGTGTAGGCGTGTTGGTTGGATTCTATGAGTCGGTTCATGCCTCCTCTTATGTGTAGAACCAAAAGTTTTTCAATGGTTTTTAGCAGGCAGCTTTTGGCAGGAACACAACACGTGCTGTCCTCCAGAGTACAGGTACATATCCCTGCCTCAGACCTGCTTTGAATATCGATTCCAGTGTGGTATGCGTACATATCGAGAGTACACTGTACTCAGAATACTTACATAAATCAGTCATATAACTATATACGCATTGGCATAAACAATAATTTTCAAGTGGAAGTGTTATATGATCGCCCACTTGAACAGCACACTGCATAAGTGCATGGTCAGCATTCCCACGCTAACCAAATGCCGCTATGTACATAATGTGCGCACATAGCATTCTCTCTCAACTCCCTTTACATAAGTAAAAGAGAGTGCAGCCGCTTCTCTGCCGGCTTCACCAGGCAGCTAAGGCGCACTTCGTAGCCTAAGCGGAATATTGTATTAGCTTTAAGAATCAGTTCAGTTTTACAACAGAAAGACATCAGTTGACAATCTAAATAAACGGAGCTATGCTCCAAGTAAACCAAGAGTAACTTGTGTCTTCGTATCCAATATACACCTGGCGGATCCTTCATCAACATGGCGACCGTGACAGGACTCGAACCTGCAATCTTCGGACGGACCCCAACCAGCCGAAGGAGGCCTGTGCAACAACAGCAGCTTGTGCAGCCAGCACCGGCACCGCTTAACGCATCAAGTTAAGCCTCTAGCCAACAACAGCAGCAGCAACAACGTACGGAAAGGAAAAGGGAACTGGCAGCGCTTCCAAAAGCGCAATTTTTTTTTAATAGCACTACGATGCAACATTTTTTGGATTGCACTGCAATGCTAATTTTTTTTCCCTATCTATTAAAAAAAAATGTAAAATTGAGCGGAAACACTTCCGCCCGATTAGCCGTATAGCCTGTAAAGCTATACAAAAACAATAGGCAGGAACATACGAGGGTCGTATGATAAGTCCGTGACTTTTTGTATTTGCCGCGCACCTGCTCTAAATACAACACTGCTCCTGTCAGCAGTTATCGATTAACAGCTGACTGTAAAATTTTGAGAAAGCTGCGTTTCTTAGTTTGCGTTTTATAGGCATTGAAAGCAGACGATCTCGTGAATTTTAACGAAAATGGAAAAAAGTGAATTTCGTGTGCTAATTAAGCATTATTTTTTGCGTAAAAAATCCATCACCGAAACCAAGGAAAGACTTGATAAATATTATGGGGACTCTGCACCATCAATTTCAATGGTTAAGAAATGGTTTACTGAGTTCCGTTGTGGTCGTACCAGTACAAGTGATGCCGAACGTTCAGGTCGCCCAAAAGAGGTCGTCATGCCAGAAATCGTCGACAAAATCCATGGAATGATATTGGATGATCGGAGAATGAAAGTGCGTGAGGTAGCTGAGGCTGTAGGCATCTCAACTGAACGGGTACATCACATTTTACATGAATATTTGGACATGAAAAAGCTTTCCGCGCGATGGGTGCCGCGATTGCTCACACACGACCATAAGCGCAACCGTGTGACCATTTCAAAGGAGTGTTTGTCGATGTTCAACCGCAATCCAAACGAATTTTTGCGCCGTTTCGTTACCGTAGACGAAACATGGATCCACCACACCACACCAGAGACCAAAGAACAATCAAGACAGTGGGTTTCTCCGGGTGAACGTGCACCAAAGAAGGCCAAGGTGGGTCTGTCGGCCAACAAGGTCATGGCCACAGTTTTTTGGGATGCACAAGGTATCATTCACATCGATTACCTTGAAAAGGGTAAAACGATCACCGGCGAATATTATTCAGAGCTTTTGGACAGATTCGATATTGATTTGAAGCAGAAACGACCGCATTTGGCGAAAAAAAAGTGCTGTTCCATCAGGACAATGCACGGGTGCACACGTGTGTAGTCAGCATGGCAAAATTTCATAAATTGGGCTACGAACTGCTACCCCATCCAGCATATTCTCCAGATTTAGCCCCCTGTGACTATTTTTTGTTTCCAAACATGAAGAAATGGCTCGGCGGTAAGAGATTCGGGTCAAATGAAGAGGTCATCACAGAAACAAACGACTATTTTGAGGGCCTTGAGAAAACCTATTATTTGGAAGGAATAAAAAAATTGGAAAAACGCTGGACTAAATGTATAGAGCTAAAAGGAGATTTTGTTGAGAAATAAAACGCTTCTTTGACGAAAAAAATATATTTTATTCAAAAAGTCACGGACTTATCAAACGACCCTCGTATGTTAAAATTACAAGTATAAAACTTAAAATAACAATTAATAAACATAAATTTCAACGACTAAAAATACAAATCTCAAAAAAATTTTAACGTAAATGTCAATAGTGACAAATAGAATATATAAAGAAGAAATTTATGAATATAATGAAGAAATCTTAAAACCCAATATGGGCTTAATTGATACAAAAACAGTGGATTCCACTGCTAACGTAATAATGCACTTATAAAAGTGTATAAGCTCCACAATAAATGCTTATTAGAAAAATAATAATAAAATCGAAAATTTTTAATACTTAAAAATGTTTCAAATAAATTATGGATTGGCAAAACTTAATAGCCATCTTAAATGAAATGAAAGAAAAATGTAATAGGTCATATAAATGTTTGCCTCAAAATAGGACAATCCAGAAACAAACTGCCAATAAGCATACAACCATTCTGGTAGAATCCTTTAATTAGGCAAGATCCATTATACATAACCAAAGAGGGAAACTAGACAAAAAACAGTGGACAACAGTGTCCAAATTTCTGATTAGACTAAGAAATAACCTGATAAATATCAAAGAAAGGTACGATTTAAACATATCGATACCAACAATTCTAAATTCCCCTTTAACTCTAAGTGAAGAAGCAACAGAATCGCTAAATGATTTTGACTCTGAACTATAAATCAAAGAAGAAGATCTGAAAGATCTCACAATACCAGCAAGATTGCAATTGCCGGAAGATTCAGAGAATATAGAAGATCAGGACATTGAATTAAGCAAAATGACGGACAATTCAGCCGCTATTAGGGCCTACATAAGGGAAGTGTCGAGCGCAGTACCAGAGTTTGATGGACAAAAGATCCATTTTCAGAGGTTCATTATGGCCATTAAATTAGTAGACCTTGCAAAAGGGTCATTTGAGGACATTGCAGTGCAAGTTATAAAATAAAAATTTATTGGCACTACTCTGAACCTGGTACTGAACGAGTCCACAATTATCCACTGTACAACAAAAAGGCAAAACACAACACAGTTTACAACCGAAGTTGATAATTTACGTAAGCTTTTAGAAGCCTCGTATATCGATGAAGGTTTACCAAGTGAGCATGCCAATAGATTGAGTACTAGGGATGCCATCGATGTTATGATTAAAAAGACCGAACACGAAAGTGTGAAAACTGTGTTAGAAGCAGGTACGTGCACAACTATGGATGCTGCCATAGGTGCGTACATAAGAACTAGCACCAGAGTAACCGGAAATGTGAATAATGTAATGTATTCCAAGAGAGGTTACTCTAACAGAGGCCAAGGTTATAGAGGTAATGGTCGCGGCCGAGGCAATGGCCATTACAATAACTGTTACAACAACAATAACTAAAATTACGGCAATAATAGTAACCAAAATAATGGTAACAATTATAGAGGCCGTGGCAACTCAAATAGAGGAAGCCGAAACAATCGAAATCGAAACAATAATAATGATAATGCTACAATGCTCGCAACAACCCTCAGATACACAGCAATAAATAAAGTTCATGTACATTCAATCAATCTAAGTAAAAATATATTCGTTGCATTTGACCATGTGGCAACAGGAAAAAGATTAATTTTCTTAGTTGACACAGGTGCAGATATTTAAATACTAAAAGAAGAAGCCGACTACTTCAATAGTATTCAAGATTGACAGTATAATAAATATTCAAGCCATAAGCCAAGAGATTATTGAATCTAAGGGCTTAACCTGGCCGTCAGCCGTCAGAGACAGTAAGGGGAATCACATGGAACCCTAGCTTTGGCTGAGGTACGTGCCGTCCTTGCTCCTACTGTCGGAAGTGCGGCTATATTCTCCACGTGAGGGCGGCTGGAAGCAGGCCCCTAGCACGGTCATGTCTCTGCTAGGGGAGCTGACTAATTGTAGTCGGGCGAAGATTGTGATTCTATAAATCACCCCCATCCAAGGCGGAACGGCATACGCCAAGGGATGCATGGCCGGGGGGTAGCCCGGTCGTTAGTATGCGGACTCTGGATACCTGTCGCCCTCCAGTTTCATCTAGACTTCCCACGGCACGCGGGCTATGCCGTGGGCGACCTTCCCTTCCCGCCTACTCGTGGGTCCAAACTATGGATACAAATTTTATAAAAGATAAGTCTGATGCGACTTCGACAGCATCAAGCCAGGGCGAGGCCTTAACTGCCGACCCCAACAACAGCACTGCAGCCAGTGGGCTGCTGGCTTCCACCCCCAATACCACGGGTCTTGGCCCTTGGACGATGAGTTCGCCAGTGCTGATTTCTCGTCCAATAGCTGCTCAGGCCGGCAGCAGCTCGTCGAGGTGATGTCCTGATCAGCCTCGCTGACGACGCTTCCGTGGCCTCGCAGAGGTCAGGTCTCACGGAAGCAGGCTCTCAGATACAGAAGCTGCGACTGGACTCTGAGAACGCCTTTGTGAAAATGAAGACCCGTGAGAAGAGGCTTTTCAAAGCCGCACTCGCAAAGGGTTCGAGCAGAGCAGAAGCTCTGGCTATCGCCACCGCGCCCCCCGTGGAAACCAAGGCCAAACGGACGCGCGCTGACGATACCGTCCTCGAACCTCAAGGGTCTTCAAAGAAGCCCAAAAAGACTCATGTGGAGTCCACAAAGCCACCTCTCAGCCAGGTGTCGAGCAGCGTGAAACTGGGCTTCACTTCGGCTGACTCAAAAAACCCGCTTTCACCGGAGCAAGTGGCCACGGTGAAAGCTAGCATTGCCAAGGCTCTGCTGCTTCATCCCACATCGGGTGCCAGTCCAGGTTTCGAGGGTTGCATACCTCGAAATGAGTGGCTGCTCCTGGTGTGCGAGGATAGCCGCACTGCCGACTGGGTCAGGGGAGCCGTTGGACACATCAGGTCCATCAGCACCCTTGACATTAAACTACTGGAGGAGTCCGAGTTCCCCAAAGCTCACCTCATCAGAGGATACTTCCCCAGTAGTGCTGGACTCACACCCGCCGATATTTTGCGATACCTTGGCATCCAAAACGAGGAGTTGTTCTCAACAAAACAGTGGCGGGTGGTCCAGCATACCCTCAACGGTACTACGACCCACCTCGCGATGTTGGTCGACGAGGAGTCGTATAAGGCTCTGACGGAGTGCAACGGGAAGGTGAAATTCGTCTTTGGACGAGTCAAACTTCTCCTGAAGAACTCCGTTTCCAGAGCCTCTTCCTCCCCGGCCCGTCCCCCATCCCCCTCTCCAACCATTCCCCCCCCTTCCAGCGCCCCTGCAAAAGCATCAAAGGTGGCCCCTACCTATGCGACAGCAGTGGCTGCCGCCCCGGTAGCGTCCACCAGTGCTGCGGCCGCAGTGGCGCTGAAAGCCCCCATCCTCAAACCCCCGACCATTCTGGTCTCCGCCTCCAACCCCTCAACGGGCCGCACCAGGCCGTTGGCTGGCGGCGGGGCTGGCTCTCGTCCAAGAGCCATGGTTAATAGGTGGCCTCGTCCGTGGACTATCATGCGGATCATGTAAGTTATTATATGACCGTATGGGAGGTGCCCCTCGCACTGCTATACTGATCAATAACAGTGTGAGACACTTTCCTTTAACCAACTTCATTCACAGAGACCTGGTGGCAACGGCTATGGAGGTAGCCACTGCTGATGGCGTCCGGGAAGTGGTGATCGCCTCTGCTTACTTCCCGGGCGATGTGGATGATGTACCCCCCGCAGAGGTTCAGCGGCTTGTGGGATTCTGCCGCCTCCACAACAAGCCGCTCGTGATTGGCTGTGATGCCAACGCCCATCACACAATCTGGGGGAGCAGCGACGTCAACAAACGTGGTGAGTCTCTCCTTGACTATCTAATGTGTTGTCATTTAGACATAGCGAACGTCGGATGTAAACCGACGTTTATTAATTCTATTAGGGAAGAGGTATTAGATCTCACCCTAATAAGCAACTCAATTGCGAGTTCGCTTATAAACTGGCGGGTCACAGACGAAGCCACCTTGTCGGACCATCAGCACATCAGGTTCGACCTTCCTGGCCAAGTCGAGATCCGCCAGAACTCCTTTTGTCCTAAAAAGACGAATTGGGAACTCTTCAAAGCTTTTGTGGCTTTGAAAGCAGACATGTTGATCAGCAATCCTAACTCTGTCAGTGAGATAGAACTTGCTGCCAACCTGATGTGCTTATTACGTCCTTCGAAGCCAGCTCAGTTCGGAAGACACTAACGGTCAACCGTAAAGTTCCTTGGTGGAACGAAGAGTTGGCTGCTCAAAGAAGGAAGGTTAGAAGCCTTTTCAACAAGGCCAGATCTAACCGTATAAGTTGGGACGTCTATAGGGACGCTCTCACAAACTATAATAGGAACATTTGACGCTCCAAACACGATACGTGGCGCAGCTACTGTGGTAGCATAGAATCTCTGCCAGAGGAAGCGAGACTCCACAAGGTATTAGCCAAAGGATCGTCTAATGGTATAGGGCTTCTAAAAAGAGCAGATGGCTCTTTCACTCAAGATCGTAGGGAAGCACTTAAACTTTTACTACAAGTTCACTTCCCAGGTTCCGTGGCCAACCCAGATCTCTAAAGTCACGTTGACGCCACCTGGTCACCTGACTCACGTGGAACCAGTTTATCTGGTACCATCTTCGATCCTGAAAAGGTCAAATGGGCTGTAGATTCCTTCGCTTCCTTCAAAGCCCCAGGGGTGATCAAATCTTTCCAGCCCTTCTCCAAAACAGTCTGGATCATATCCTCGATCCACTGGTCGGCCTTCTTAGAGCCAGTTTCACGTGGAGATACATACCCAACTCTTGGAGGAGAGTCAATGTGGTATTCATCCCCAAACAGGGGAATCGTCCTCTTGACCAGCCCAAGTCCTACCGGCCAATCAGCCTTACCTCCTTTCTGCTCAAGACTGCGGAAAGGCTCCTAGACTTGCACATTCGGTGCTCTCTGCAGGAAAACAACCCTCTGCACCCCACGCAGTTCGCGTATATAGCCGGTAGATCGACAGAGGTCGCTCTCCATAAATTAGTGAGTAAGATCGAAAAGGCCTTCGTATCAAAGAACATTGCTCTGTGCTCTTTTCTTGATATAGAGGGTGCCTTCGATAACACCGGCTACGGGTCTAGCTCTGCTGCGCTTGAGCGCAGGAACATTGCCCGTCCCATAATCCGGTGGATTGACGCCATGCTCAAACACCGGACTATCTCCTCTACCCTGGACACGACGACCGCCCATATGCGGTAAAAGGGTGTCCCCAGGAAGGGGTCCTTTCCCCTTTGCTCTGGTAGTCGACGAACTACTAATTTTACTTGCAGAACAGGGCGTGGAAGCGATTGGCTATGCCGACGACCTGGCTCTCGTAGTGAACGGGAACTATGCCAACACCGTGACAGAGCTGATGCAATCAGCTCTGAACGCGGTCAGTAGATGGTGCGATGATGTAGGTCTTAGCATCAATCCTCAAAATGTAATCATTGTCCCCTTCACTAAGCGTTACTCTATTGACATTGGTCAATTACATATTGGCGGCTCTCCTGTGGAACTTTCCAACGAAGTCAAATATCTAGGGGTAACCCTTGATAAGCGACTAAACTGGAACTCCCACCTGCATAACACTCTCTGCATGATGGCAGTGACCTGCGTAACCTTGGGCCACCACACAATAGCAGCGTAGGTTACGATCGGTCTTACCATCATCTCAAAAAGCCACCTAATGGTGCAGGATTTGAGACCCCATATTCTACCGAAAAGCCTTCTACATGCCCACATGGCATGAGTGGCCTTTGATAGAGTGCTATGCAGGTGGGAGTTCCAGTTCAGTCGCTTATCAAGGGTTACCCCTAGATATTTGACTTCGTTGGAAAGTTCCACAGGAGAGCCGCCAATATGTAATTGACCAATGTCAATAGAGTAACGCTTAGTGAAGGGGACAATGATTACATTTTGAGGATTGATGCTAAGACCTACATCATCGCACCATCTACTGACCGCGTTCAGAGCTGATTGCATCAGCTCTGTCACGGTGTTGGCATAGTTCCCGTTCACTACGAGGGCCAGGTCGTCGGCATAGCCAATCGCTTCCACGCCCTGTTCTGCGAGTATGATTAGTAGTTCGTCAACTACTAGGGACCAGAGCAAAGGGGATAGAACCCCTCCCTGGGGACACCCTTTTACCGCACTAATATGGGCGGTCGTCGTGTCCAGGGTAGAGGAGATAGTCCGGTGTTTGAGCATGGCGTCAATCCACCGGATTATGGGACGGGCAATGTTCCTGCGCTCTTGCGCAGTAGAGACAGACCCGTAGCCGGTATTATCGAAAGCACCCTCTATATCAAGAAAAGAGCACAGAGCAATGTTCTTTGATACGAAGGCCTTTTCGATCTTACTCACTAATTTATGGAGAGCGACCTCTGTCGATCTACCGGCTATATACGCGAACTGCGTGGGGTGCAGAGGGTTGTTTTCCTGCAGAGAGCAGCGAATGTGCAAGTCTAGGAGCCTTTCCGCAGTCTTGAGCAGAAAGGAGGTAAGGCTGATTGGCCGGTAGGACTTGGGCTGGTCAAGAGGACGATTCCCCTGTTTGGGGATGAATACCACATTGACTCTCCTCCAAGAGTTGGGTATGTGTCCCCACGTGAGACTGGCTCTAAGAAGACCGACCAGTGGATCGAGGATATGATCCAGACTATTTTGGAGAAGGGCTGGAAAGATTTGATCACCCCCTGGGGCTTTGAAGGGAGCGAAGGAATCTACAGCCCATTTGACCTTTTCAGGATCGAAGATGGTACCAGATAAACTGGTTCCACGTGAGTCAGGTGACCAGGTGGCGTCAACGCCCTTCTGTGGCGTGGGGTGGTCTACTATCTCCTCCCTTGTGAAAACCTGGGCTGGAAGATTGACTGAACGCTACTGGTTCTTCCAACCAGGGATGCGGCAGGCTAAAGAGCTTACCAATCCCAAAGTTGATCGAAGGACCAAGCTACTCTCCAGGAGAGACCTCTATCTCCTTGTTGGCTACCTAAGTGGCCACCACTTAGTGAACTACCACCTCAAAAAAATGCGTTTGTCCTCGGACGCGGAGTGCAGGCTCTGCAAAGAGGACGATGCAACTACTAAACACATTCTATGTGACTGTCCGGCCTTGGTATGGACAAGGAGGAAACATCTGCACGTGGAAATCGCAACTCCAGAGCAGATTGTCCGTTCCTCGACGAAAGATCTGTTATGCTTCATTAGGGAAGCAGAACAGCTTTTGTCATGACAGGGAGAGCATTCTGGGTACAAAAGATCATATTGGTCGCAGTGCCTCGCGCTTTCTCCGCTGGGAGACTCCCTCTTCTATAATAATAATAATAATAATAATAAGGGATTAACCTCAATAGAGCTACAAACAGATAAATACATAATTCCTCACAATTTTCATATTGTTAATCAACAATTTCCCATACCATGTGATGGAATAATTGGCATTGATTTTATAAAAAAATTTAATTGCCAATTAGACTTCGAACCAAAAGAAGATTGGTTTATAATTAGACCCAATAACTTAAAATTTCCGATTTATGTTCCAATAACATACAACTCTGGTAATAATAGAATCACAAGTTGTCCGAAAAATCAATATAACTTCACTTGAAGATACAAATATATTGATCCCAAACCAAGAAATAGAAACAGGTATTTATGTAGCGAATACCATTTCAACATCAAACGATGTTTATGTCCGAATATTAAATACGCATCATACTGATAAACTACAATAGTAGATGCAAAAAACTTAAAATATGAGCCATTTTCAAACTATGATATGGTTGAACCAAATAAAGAGACAAGAGAACAAACTGTTATGTCTCAATTGTTAAAAAATTTCCCACCAAAATTCAAAACCCAGCTGAAAAAGCTTTGCAGTAGATACACAGACATATTTGGTCTGACAACAGAACCAATATCTGCTAATAATTTATAAAAACAAAGATTGAGATTGAAAGATGATGAGCCAGTATATGTTAAAAATTATAGAAATTCTCATAGTCAACAAGAGCAACAGTCGAGTTGCACACGACAGTAGGATACCCTTGGACGTATGTTGCCATAAAAAGTATTTAATTGTATAATACTAATTGCAAGCTATAAATTAATAATAATACTGGAGTGCGCTGCCACCTTGCTTCAATTTCGATATTTTGCCAATAATTTATCGCCGCAATTCCCTAAAGCGGTGTGAGCAGTAGATATCGGTATTTCTTTATAAATTTTAAATTGGTTAATATCGATAACAAGGTCCAAGGGTATAAAAATAAAAAAATAATAATAATTATCAAACCAATTTTCCATTAGATAATTAAATTTAAATTATTAAAATATGCCTACATACATATTTACATATATCCTGTCATTTAGATTTCTTAATTTCTAACCTATTCCAAACATTACAAACTCATGCCTGAATACTAACAGATATCCCATTGTGATGGCTATGCAAAACCTCAAAAGTCCTAGCACTAATCTTTTCATTATCTAGTATATTTGAAAACGCCCAATCAATATGTGTATCCATATTGGTAGTGGACGTTTTCAAATCTAACAAACTCCTTAATCCTTTGCTAATCAAAAAATTATAAATACTCTTACACCTGTTAAAGGTTTTGAGGCACAAATTAAAATCTCCTAAAACTAGCAAGCTATCCCCTAAATCACCTAAACGAGAAAATTGATGAATTATCTCCTCAAATTCTATTTTAAATGTGGACAGAGGAAAGTCTGGACTTTTATATAATATAAGAAAACTTATGGCATCAAACCTAAATATGCCGAACTCAAAAACTACTGAGCCAAAAGTTTTTCTACTGCTAAAGGTATGGGAAACTCTATCTACTAGCTCGTTCTTTACATAAATTATGATGCCTGTTAAAGGCCTAATTGATTCAAGTTGAACCACAATAGTGAACCCAGGTATTTCTACAGCTTCATTGCTTATGGAAGTTTCCACGAAGCATAATATTGATGACTGAAGCATCAGCTTGTCCGATCGAATATCTTCAATATGGGAATTCAAGCTCTGAATATTATGGAAGAAAATGTTAAGGGCAGAACTGTTAATTAAATAATCGTAATGAGTACACAGTAGTTTTTCAGTCCGCTATTTCTTCAATTGGACTTTCACTTTATCATTATTTTGATTAGACTTAGAAGGAACAAAGTTCCCAATAATGAATAATCCTAAAGCAGTAGTTGCTCTCCTGCAAGCTTCGTATAATGCAGCACGCTGCATTCTGGAATTAGCATGGACTACCACTTTGCCATACGTAGCTCCCTGACTCTTATGAATTGTGATGCCTTCAGCAGGCACAATTGGAAACTGCCTACGGTCAATGTTAATTTGTGCGTTATTTGAATATTGAAAACTGCGAACAATTTTCTGAATAGGAGTCCATGAAGGATCTGTACGATGTGTACACTTCGAACGCGCAGATTCTCCTACAGTTTCCTCTGTAAATTTCATCCATAAAATGTTGGGAGTGTTGGATGTATTGAAATCTATTTGCATCAACACACCTGATGCCCCGTTTACTAATCCATCCCCTGTGTCTACATTGACCGTCATCATGTACTTGGCAGTATTTTTTAGGAGAAGAGACGTACAGAGTCCCTGTGTAGCGGAAGTTTTAAAACCCTTCACTTCTTCTAATATTCTTTGTTTCCTAGCTGGTTCCAAATGGCCCGCCTTAATAAAATCTTCAGCAGTAGAGAAAAATTGCTCAGTAGCAAATGAGTTAAGTTTCGTTACATTAAATAAATCTACCTCATTATTATTACTAAACAGATGAATTGCATCATCGGGCACTGCCGATGGTTCGCATATTCTAGATTGGAAAAGGACAATATCATCGGCTGTCATACAACCCGATGCCATATTATTTAAGGCAGAAGCGAAAAGCTGATCGTCACGTTGACGCATTATCTCTGTGAGCTCAAAATACAAAAAAAAAGGTCCCAGAGATACGTACCAAATATTTCATGGTAAGGGTCAGTGGTATTTGGATCGAAAATCCAACTACCTCCTACCGGCTGTAACTGTCTAAGATCACCGAATACGATGATAGAAACACCACCAAAAGGAGAAGTATTTTTGAAAATTTGCTTCAAACGAGAATCTAAATAAGAAAACATTAGAGAGCTAACCATTGATATTTCATCAATAATAATTAATTTAAGATCGATTAACCTTGAATGAAGGCTATTAACTAAATCATGGCTTAAGGCCCTTAGAGGTGCTGAGCGAGATTGATTAACAGGAAGTGAAAACATGGAATGCAGTGTCGAACCACTAATTCCGAATGCTGCTTTTCCTGTTGGTGCACATAAGAGGATTTTAACAGATGTCGGATCAGCTCCTGGTATACTGTTATACATTACGGATAATGACTGAAAAATTGCTGATATAAGTCGACTCTTTCCGACTCCGGCGCCGCCTCCAACAAATTCATAAAAGACTGTATTGATTTTGGCATTATGCAAAGCATGTGTAAAATATAGCTTCTGCTTTAAATTAAGAGATCTAACTATATTAGCTAAGCTTTCCTGAGAAACTAAGGCTGGAAGCTTGATAAAACGGACATTACTATCTTCATCATTCATATCAATATTTCCATCCACATTTAAAACATTTAGATGTGGATCTATTTCAGGGAATCCTAAAACTGTGAAGCCATCATCTACCACTTCCTGTTCTCCTACTTGATTATTCTCATTTTCTGCTTCCTCTGTTAAGTGGCTCAGAGCATCTTCTAGTTCCCTATCATCTAGTAAATTATATTTTCTGCGATTGTTCTCTACTAACTCCGAATTTTCCCTACAGAACAATTCACAGTCATGTGTGACTAAATCCAAATGCTCATCTCGCCATGGGGCGTAGAGCATTTTTAGCTCTCTGAAAGAGTCACTTGTTTCTGTATTGACATTAAATCTCCTATACCTAATTATGCACGCAGTGGTCCTCTTTCTGATAAAGCCACTATTATCGCGAAGAGCGTAAACTATTGATTCAGAAGCCCTAGGCACATCATCGTCAAAGTCATCTGCATTTTCTTGGCGAGCTCCTCGTTCTGATTTGCAGTAGCTATAAAAAGCGGATATCTCAGTGCCAAATATAAATTTGTTACCTAAATGTTGTAACTTTTGCTTAATAGTTACATTGTTATTGTCTTTAATCTCATTGATTGCCTCACGCATCAACATTGAGATACCTCTCTGAGACTTGTTAATATAATTAACGACGTAGCTGCAGCAAGCATAGGGGTCTAAAATAAACTGAATATCCATATTTGCTCGCTGCAACAAAAGGAGGTGCTTGTTATAAGCGTTAAGCTTGATTGCTGCAAAAGATCGCTTCAAAAAAACTTTTGGTTTCTTTATACTTGATCTTACAGCATTAATGTAGCCATCATAACTAAGGTTAAGTTGATCGTGGGACAAAAAGTTGTTAAAATCGTTAAAATTTTCTACGCTTTCACGATCAAATGGGAAGTCGAGCAGACTTTGAATTTTTTCGAAATTCCTACGATGCTCGGCCAAATTTGGAGCATTTTCTTCTAAAGGGAGAAGAATTTCTGTTTGAGGCATGGGAGGGTATGGGATACCAAATCTACAAATTTGTTTTGACCTAATTTCTCGCCTGCAAGAGTGCCCGTGACTATGGAGTTGATACTCCAAATATGGAGCAACGTCCGGGCAACTAGAATCAGCAGTAATAAACTGATCAATAAAGGACTTCACAGGCATAAATGTGGACTCATTCTTTAGGTCGAGCTTTGGGGCGTCTTTCAGCCAGAACATGCCATGTATATGTGGAGAGCCTCTTTGCTGAAACTCCACTCGCCAATAAAACTTGATGACGTGGTGACAACCAAAGACACCGCCTTCCTTTTTCATCAGTTTTAAAACCTGTCTATATCGAAAATCGAAATATCTGGCACAGGTCACTGGGTCTGCTCTAATGAGACGAGCTTTCTCATTAAACCCCAAATTTAACGCTTCTTCTTCGGATACTTCTAGCTTGTCTACATTTTTACATAGCAAGACTAAAAGCTCCGGCCACCTAGTTTCCGCTGCGGAAAATGTTATAAAAAAGTTGGAAGCCCTACCTGCCTAATCATAGCCATCACTTTCTTTTTCTCGTCCTCCCAATGAGCAGGAGACGTGCGAATACCTTTTAAAAGCCTATAGCCATCATCATGAAGTATTAACCTATTTAAAGTTTCATCATTAAGCAGCCGAAATGCCTTGAGTGGCAGAGTGCTTACGTAAGCAAATTGATGTGCTATTCCTAATGCTAATCATTTCTAAGTTTTTGAAGTTATGAAATAATTTATCAGTTCTACAACCTCTTCTATCAAAATTCCTAAGCTTTGATCTAACTATAGTTGTAAAACTTTCCTGACATTTCCTTTTAATGCCTGCAAATATTGTGGGAAAAGCCAGCTCCTCTGAATCACAATCGGTTATCATGTCAAGAGGTCGCTGACCCTCTCCTGGTGCTATAGCAATTCGAGGAATATCTATGTTTTCAACAGGGACATTTTCCACGAAGGTTTCTTGACCTCCTGGATTCAACTCTACCTCTTCTTCTACTACTCTATGCTCATTAGGTTGTGCTGCCTTTTCTAACATTTGACACACAATGTCCCTGTCGTCTGCTGCCGCAACAAATGGTACAGTCTCAGCTGAGTAAGAAGACAACCACTGCTCATTGATAGTAACCTGGTGCTTCTTATAAAGTTCTGTGTTCACTAAATACCGAATTGCATCAACTATCTTTGAGGGCCTTATGGTTTCAGCCATGAAATCATGGTTATACTCCATCCTACGCTTAAGATGAATCTGAACTACTTCGGCTTCATTAAATGCCCTGGGAAGGGAAGTTACAACATTTGCAACTGGAATTGGCACATTGATCACTGCTCCTTTAATGGCACTTTGACGTCCATATCCAAGAGACTTTATGATCATAAAAGGAAGACGGGGAGAAATCAGCCTTTCTTCTAGAGGCGTCAAGCCTTTCAGGCATTCCGGAAGCTCCGGAAAATTTAGGCCATTTGTAATAGAAGCCTTTGGTTTTTTCCCTGACTTAATACTGCGGCTGCAGGTTTTGCAAAAGCTAAACCTATTATTATGGGATGGAAACATAAAGGAAAGATACAAAATATCAACACTATCTGCCTCACTACACTTTTCCTCTATGACCTCACGCGAAATTTTGTCCACTTGATGTGGAAACCACAAACCTTTGCAACATATGCAAACCTGATCGGGTCCCTGCTTGACTGTCTTATTAAAATTGGCTATTAGGCAATCTAAACTAGTTTTAACCTGCGATATCCTATCATCTGGAAGGGTATTCGCACGGTCCACTCTATTGCGGGACGCGTTTCTCCTATTCTCTGCTATCCTATTGGTGCAAATACTCCTATATAGACTCACTCTTTGCGACATATTCCTATGGGCTTCAAAGGCCTCACGTTGAGCTCGAATTCGAGCACTGCGGCGTGCACTAGTATTACATGCCTGCTCAACAATCCTACGAATAGGATTGTTTCTAACCTGAGACCTTTGACTTCTATCTATTGCCCTTTCTAAAATTCGCGTCTCCTGATTTTGTCGCTGAATCGCCCTTCTAACAGCATCTCGTCCGCTTTCGTTGGACCTGAATTATGGACATTGCCTGCGCCTCGATCGACGCAAAGTATTGGCAAGTTGTTCGGCATTTCTAGTTGAATGATCAGTTCGTCGAACACGGCGACGAACTGCATCCTGCTCTCTTTCCTGAGATCGAAACTCAGCATCTTGCCTGCGACTCGAACGACGCGAAGTGTTGGCAAGTTGTTCGTCTGTTTTAATTGCAGAATCACTGCGACGTACACGGCGACGAACTGCATCCTGCTCTCTTTCCTGAGATCGAAACTCAGCATCTTGCCTGCGACTCGAACGACGCGAAGTGTTGGCAAGTTGCTCGTCTGTTTTAATTGCAAAATCACTGCGACGTAAACGGCGACGAACTGCATCCTGCTCTCTTTCCTGAGATCAAAGGTCAGCATCTCGCTTGCGCCTCGAACGACGCGAAGTGTCAGCAAGTTGTTCTTGTAATCTGATTGGCGAAGAAGCCCGAAGAGTAGTGTGACGAATTGTGTCCGGTAATTGCTCAACGGCCCTAAATGTTCTATTACTTCTGCGGACTCGATGCTGTTGACTATCTCTAACCCTTTCAGCTTCCCTAAATTCGAAATTTTGCCTACGTTCTCTATGTGCCTCTAGATTATTTACGCATTCCTGCTCAGAAAAGTCTATATCTGACCTATTCAAACGATTTCTTTTTCGCTGTGTTTGACTCCTATTGCAAGCTGACTTTCTCTTAAGTCTAGGCATCTTCTAATATATAAGTTTTAAAATAATATATAGGTATGTTAAAAATAAAATTCTTATAAATTAATTTAATTTGAATATATATTTATCAAAAATTAATATATAGTTATATATATAAAATAAAGTTAGTATATTTATTTATATATATAAATATATTCATATATTTAAATAGATATATATATACTCGTATTATAATTATATTCATATATTTAAATAAATATATGTATATTATTTAAAATAATTATATTATAAATGAAAATAAATATCTAATGAAAGAACAAATAATAATAAAATTTAATAAGGAAAATAAAAATAAACAAAATGTGGAAAAAAGAATAAATATAAATCAAAGAAATAATAAATTAAACCTGCAAGAAATTCCAGCGAAAATTCCAATTTGAATCGCGGAAACGAACCGATACCGATGTTCACGTACAATCACACACACTTCAGAAGAGTCTATACACATATATGTATCCATGCACAAAAATACGTTACGCTGTGTACCGCACTTTTCTAAAATTGCGCGCCACGTTCCGGGCAGGGCGCAATCATTCACACGCATAAAAAATGTTCCGTTAACGCATAACAATCACACACGAGGATTTACTTATTATATACTCGACTTATATTAATTTGCATTAAATGTTAAATGTATCACGAACACGCGAATTAATTATATATTATTTTATATTTAATATCGAAAATACAAATGATAATCGACAATCGACGACGACACCGAACACGCCAATCGCAAACTACAAATTAACATAACACTGAAGCGCGCTGCCACCTTGCAACAATTTTGATACGTTGCCAATAATTTATCGCCGCAATTAAAAAGTGCGCGAAACCTTAAATTTATAATAATGATCTATAGAATCTAATATACATACAAAATATACATATATTAAAAAAACAAAGTGTGCAAAACATATGAAATATATATCGATATGTTTAATATATATTAAAAGCTATCGATATGATAGCTCATAATATATCGTGAAATCTAAATTAATATTTATTTAATAGAAAGTCAATATATAAATTATTAAATAATAATAATAATATGTCTATATTAGAAATCTAGTAAATACCTGCTTTCATGCATGCCGATCAACCACGCTATTGGTTGTATATAATTTTACATATGTATGTGTGAACACAAATTAAGTATGTATAAGTGTTTGCATTTATGCACATGTATTTTGGGTAATTGACATGTGCATGAAAAAGAAGAGTCGAGAAACAGCTCGCGCTTGGCGCTCGCATCGTTTATCCTTTTCTTTCATGCACAAGTAATTTAGTTCTGACGTCATCGACAACTTCTTTGCTTTCTTCATATTCATATATACGCCACCTATTGGTTGAGTGTTAGCATATATTTATGCACATGTATTTTCGGTAATTGACATGTGCATGGAAAAGAAGAGTCGAGAAACAGCTCGCGCTTCGCGCTCGCATCGTTGTCCTTTTCTTTCATGCATAAGGAATTTAGTTCTGACGTCATCGACAAGTTCTTTGCTGGTATGGTATACAGGAATCTTCATGCTAAATTTGGTGTCCGTAGCTTTTGTAATAGCTGAGATCGGCGCGTTCATCCAGACAGACAGACAGACGGACATGGCTCAATCGACTCGGCTATTGATCCTGAGCAAGAATATATATACTTTATGGGGTCTCCGACGCCTCCTTCTGCCTGTTACATACATTTGCACAAAGTTAGTATACCCTTTTTTGACCATTTTCAATGGTCCAAGGGTATAAAAAGACGAAATTCAAGAACAAGTACAAAAATTGATCGATGGTAAAATAGTCGAACCATCAGTATCGGAATACAATAATCCATTAATATTAGTACCGAAAAAAGTTCTTCCAGACTCAGATAAAAAGAAATGGCGATTAGTAATTATCTATCGTCAAATCAATAAAAAACTGTTGTCTGATAAATTTCCACTCCCTAGAATTGATGACATTTTGGATCAACTAGGTCTAGCCAAATATTTTTCATGCCATGACTTGATGTCAGGTTTTCACCAAATTGAACTTGAGAAGAGTTCAAGTGATATAACTTCATTTTCAACAACAAACGGTTCATAGCGTTTTACGCGATTACCTTTTGGATTGAAAATAGCGCCTAATTCTTTTCAAAGAATGATCACTATTGGATTTTCTGGCCTTGAGCCAAGGCAAGCATTTATCTACAATAAATGGATGATTTGATAGTGATAGGTTGTTCCGAAAAGCATATGATTAAAAACTTATCAGATGTTTTTGACAAATGCAGGAAATACAATCTAAAACAACATCCAGAGAAATGTTCATTCTTTATGCGTGAAGTCACCTTTTTGGGACATAAATGAACGGATAGAGGAATACTGCCAGATGACAAGAAGTATGATGTCATTAAAAATTACCCAGTACCTCATGATGCAGATAGCGCGATAGGCGTTTCATTGCATTTTGCAACTATTATAGAAGATTCATTAAAAACTTCGCCGAATATTCACGGCACATAACTAGACTATGTAAAAAGAATGTTTCTTTTGAATGGACAGAAGACTGTCAAAAAGCATTTTTACACTTAAAAACAAAACTGATGGAACCTTCTCTCTTACAATACCCCGATTTTAGTAAAGAATTTTGTATTACAACAGATGCTAGCAAAATGGCATGTGGTGCAGTTTTATCTCAAAACGACAATGGCCACCAACTTCCAGTTGCATACGCATCTAGATCATTTACTAAGGGCGAAAGTACTACTGAGCGGGAATTAGCAGCAATATATTGGGCAATAACTCACTTCAGACCCTACATTTATGGTGAACATTTTACAGTCAAAACTGATCATAGACCACTCACCTTTTTATTTTCAATGATTAATCCTGGCTCAAAATTAACTCGTATGAGACTTGAACTAGAGGAATATAATTTTACAGTACAGTATCTGAGAGGTAAAGACAACTATGTTGCTGATGCGTTATCAAAAATAGCCATCAAAGAATTAAAAAATATAACCGGAAATATTTTGAAAGTCACTACAAGATTACAAAGTAGACAAGTGCGCAGGAGAAACAAACAAATCTGAATTGCATACGCAATCGATTGAAAAAGCTTCAATGCCCAACGTATACCAAGTCATCAATAATGACGAGTTACGTAAAGTAGTGACCTTGCAAGTAAAAAATATGATATGTTTCTTTAAACATGGAAAAAAGATTACTGCAAGATACGATGTCGATGATTTAATATACAAATGGGTCTCTTGATTGAGATCAATTTTTCCAATTGCTTGAAATGCAGGCCGGTATAAATAATATAAATCAGTCATCTCAAAATGGCACCGTTGGAACATATCTTCGAATACGTTTCAATAGATCATTTTAAACAAAAGGGCAATACAATATTAACAAAATTAAGAGTAGCGCTACTAAACCCGTTGACTTTAATAAGCAATGAAAAAGAAAAAGAAGCAATTTTGTCTACACTACATGATGATCCATTACAAGGAGGTCATACAGGCATTGCAAAAACCTTGGCCAAGGTCAAAAGACATTATTTTTGTAAAGGTATGTCAAAACAAATAACAGACTACATTAAAAAATGCCAAAAAGCGAAAATAACAAAGCATACAAAGACCCCAATGACTTTAACTGAGACCCATGAACATGCTTTCGAAAGAGTGATAGTGGACACTATAGGTCCTCTACCAAAGTCGGAAAATGGCAACGAATATGCAGTCACTCTCATTTGTGACTTAACTAAATATTTAGTTGCAATTCCCATATCGAATAAAAGCGCAACAACAGTCGCTAAAGCAATTTTTGAATCTTTTATTCTTATTTACGGTCCAATGAAGACGTTCATTACGGACATGGGTACAGAGTATAAGAATTCAATCATCACAGATCTTTGCAAATATCTAAAAATTAACAAGAGCAACAGTCGAGTTGCACACGACAGTAGGATACCCTTGGACGTATGTTGCCATAAAAAGTATTTAATTGTATAATACTAATTGCAAGCTATAAATTAATAATAATACTGGAGTGCGCTGCCACCTTGCTTCAATTTCGATATTTTGCCAATAATTTATCGCCGCAATTCCCTAAAGCGGTGTGAGCAGTAGATATCGGTATTTCTTTATAAATTTTAAATTGGTTAATATCGATAACAAGGTCCAAGGGTATAAAAATAAAAAAATAATAATTATTATCAAACCCATTTTCCATTCAATGGTTATACTTAACTATTAGATAATTAAATTTTAATTATTAAAATATGCCTACATACATATTTACATATATCCTGTCATTTAGATTTCTTAATTTCTACCCTATTCCAAACATTACAAACTCATGCCTGAATACTAACAGATATCCCATTGTGATGGCTATGCAAAACCTCAAAAGTCCTAGCACTAATCTTTTCATTATCTAGTATATTTGAAAACGCCCAATCAATATGTGTATCCATATTGGTAGTGGACGTTTTCAAATCTAACAAACTCCTTAATCCTTTGCTAATCAAAAAATTATAAATACTCTTACACCTGTTAAAGGTTTTGAGGCACAAATTAAAATCTCCTAAAACTAGCAAGCTATCCCCTAAATCACCTAAACGAGAAAATTGATGAATTATCTCCTCAAATTCTATTTTAAATGTGGACAGAGGAAAGTCTGGACTTTTATATAATATAAGAAAACTTATGGCATCAAACCTAAATATGCCGAACTCAAAAACTACTGAGCCAAAAGTTTTTCTACTGCTAAAGGTATGGGAAACTCTATCTACTAGCTCGTTCTTTACATAAATTATGATGCCTGTTAAAGGCCTAATTGATTTAAGTTGAACCACAATAGTGAACCCAGGTATTTCTACAGCTTCATTGCTTATGGAAGTTTCCACGAAGCATAATATTGATGACTGAAGCATCAGCTTGTCCGATCGAATATCTTCAATATGGGAATTCAAGCTCTGAATATTATGGAAGAAAATGTTAAGGGCAGAACTGTTAATTAAATAATCGTAATGAGTACACAGTAGTTTTTCAGACCGCAATTTCTTCAATTGGACTTTCACTTTATCATTATTTTGATTAGACTTAGAAGGAACAAAGTTCCCAATAATGAATAATCCTAAAGCAGTAGTTGCTCTCCTGCAAGCTTCGTATAATGCAGCACGCTGCATTCTGGAATTAGGACATGGACTACCACTTTGCCATACGTAGCTCCCTGACTCTTATGAATTGTGATGCCTTCAGCAGGCACAATTGGAAACTGCCTACGGTCAATGTTAATTTGTGCGTTATTTGAATATTGAAAACTGCGAACAATTTTCTGAATAGGAGTCCATGAAGGATCTGTACGATGTGTACACTTCGAACGCGCAGATTCTCCTACAGTTTCCTCTGTAAATTTCATCCATAAAATGTTGGGAGTGTTGGATGTATTGAAATCTATTTGCATCAACACACCTGATGCCCCGTTTACTAATCCATCCCCTGTGTCTACATTGACCGTCATCATGTACTTGGCAGTATTTTTTAGGAGAAGAGACGTACAGAGTCCCTGTGTAGCGGAAGTTTTAAAACCCTTCACTTCTTCTAATATTCTTTGTTTCCTAGCTGGTTCCAAATGGCCCGCCTTAATAAAATCTTCAGCAGTAGAGAAAAATTGCTCAGTAGCAATTGAGTTAAGTTTCGTTACATTAAATAAATCAACCTCATTATTATTACTAAACAGATGAATTGCATCATCGGGCACTGCCGATGGTTCGCATATTCTAGATTGGAAAAGGACAATATCATCGGCTGTCATACAACCCGATGCCATATTATTTAAGGCAGAAGCGAAAAGCTGATCGTCACGTTGACGCATTATCTCTGTGAGCTCAAAATACAAAAAAAGGTCCCAGAGATACGTACCAAATATTTCATGGTAAGGGTCAGTGGTATTTGGATCGAAAATCCAACTACCTCCTAAGGGCTGTAACTGTCTAAGATCACCGAATACGATGATAGAAACACCACCAAAAGGAGAAGTATTTTTGAAAATTTGCTTCAAACGAGAATCTAAATAAGAAAACATTAGAGAGCTAACCATTGATATTTCATCAATAATAATTAATTTAAGATCGATTAACCTTGAATGAAGGCTATTAACTAAATCATGGCTTAAGGCCCTTAGAGGTGCTGAGCGAGATTGATTAACAGGAAGTGAAAACATGGAATGCAGTGTCGAACCACTAATTCCGAATGCTGCTTTTCCTGTTGGTGCACATAAGAGGATTTTAACAGATGTCGGATCAGCTCCTGGTATACTGTTATACATTACGGATAATGACTTAAAAATTGCTGATATAAGTCGACTCTTTCCGACTCCGGCGCCGCCTCCAACAAATTCATAAAAGACTGTATTGATTTTGGCATTATGCAAAGCATTTGTAAAATATAGCTTCTGCTTTAAATTAAGAGATCTAACTATATTAGCTAAGCTTTCCTGAGAAACTAAGGCTGGAAGCTTGATAAAACGGACATTACTATCTTCATCATTCATATCAATATTTCCATCCACATTTAAAACATTTAGATGTGGATCTATTTCAGGCAATCCTAAAACTGTGAAGCCATCATCTACCACTTCCTGTTCTCCTACTTGATTATTCTCATTTTCTGCTTCCTCTGTTAAGTGGCTCAGAGCATCTTCTAGTTCCCTATCATCTAGTAAATTATATTTTCTGCGATTGTTCTCTACTAACTCCGAACAATTCACAGTCATGTGTGACTAAATCCAAATGCTCATCTCGCCATGGGGCGTAAAGCATTTTTAGCTCTCTGAAAGAGTCACTTGTTTCTGTATTGACATTAAATCTCCTATACCTAATTATGCACGCAGTGGTCCTCTTTCTGATGAAGCCACTATTATCGCGAAGAGCGTAAGCTATTGATGCAGAAGCCCTAGGCACATCATCGTCAAAGTCATCTGCATTTTCTTGGCGAGCTCCTCGTTCTGATTTGCAGTAGCTATAAAAAGCGGATATCTCAGTGCCAAATATAAATTTGTTACCTAAATGTTGTAACTTTTGCTTAATAGTTATATTGTTATTGTCTTTAATCTCATTGATTGCCTCACGCATCAACATTGAGATACCTCTCTGAGACTTGTTAATATAATTAACGACGTAGCTGCAGCAAGCATAGGGGTCTAAAATAAACTGAATATCCATATTTGCTCGCTGCAACAAAAGGAGGTGCTTGTTATAAGCGTTAAGCTTGATTGCTGCAAAAGATCGCTTCAAAAAAACTTTTGGTTTCTTTATACTTGATCTTACAGCATTAATGTAGCCCTCATAACTAAGGTTAAGTTGATCGTGGGACAAAAAGTTGTTAAAATCGTTAAAATTTTCTACGCTTTCACGATCAAATGGGAAGTCGAGCAGACTTTGAATTTTTTCGAAATTCCTACGATGCTCGGCCAAATTTGGAGCATTTTCTTCTAAAGGGAGAAGAATTTCTGTTTGAGGCATGGGAGGGTATGGGATACCAAATCTACAAATTTGTTTTGACCTAATTTCTCGCCTGCAAGAGTGCCCGTGACTATGGAGTTGATACTCCAAATATGGAGCAACGTCCGGGCAACTAGAATCAGCAGTAATAAACTGATCAATAAAGGACTTCACAGGCATAAATGTGGACTCATTCTTTAGGTCGAGCTTTGGGGCGTCTTTCAGCCAGAACATGCCATGTATATGTGGAGAGCCTCTTTGCTGAAACTCCACTCGCCAATAAAACTTGATGACGTGGTGACAACCAAAGACACCGCCTTCCTTTTTCATCAGTTTTAAAACCTGTCTATATCGAAAATCGAAATATCTGGCACAGGTCACTGGGTCTGCTCTAATGAGACGAGCTTTCTCATTAAACCCCAAATTTAACGCTTCTTCTTCGGATACTTCTAGCTTGTCTACATTTTTACATAGCAAGACTAAAAGCTCCGGCCACCTAGTTTCCGCTGCGGAAAATGTTATAAAAAAAGTTGGAAGCCCTACCTGCCTAATCATAGCCATCACTTTCTTTTTCTCGTCCTCCCAATGAGCAGGAGACGTGCGAATACCTTTTAAAAGCCTATAGCCATCATCATGAAGTATTAACCTATTTAAAGTTTCATCATTAAGCAGCCGAAATGCCTTGAGTGGCAGAGTGCTTACGTAAGCAAATTGATGTGCTATTCCTAATGCTAATCATTTCTAAGTTTTTGAAGTTATGAAATAATTTATCAGTTCTACAACCTCTTCTATCAAAATTCCTAAGCTTTGATCTAACTATAGTTGTAAAACTTTCCTGACATTTCCTTTTAATGCCTGCAAATATTGTGGGAAAAGCCAGCTCCTCTGAATCACAATCGGTTATCATGTCAAGAGGTCGCTGACCCTCTCCTGGTGCTATAGCAATTCGAGGAATATCTATGTTTTCAACAGGGACATTTTCCATGAAGGTTTCTTGACCTCCTGGATTCAACTCTACCTCTTCTTCTACTACTCTATGCTCATTAGGTTGTGCTGCCTTTTCTAACATTTGACACACAATGTCCCTGTCGTCTGCTGACGCAACAAATGGTACAGTCTCAGCTGAGTAAGAAGACAACCACTGCTCATTGATAGTAACCTGGTGCTTCTTATAAAGTTCTGTGTTCACTAAATACCGAATTGCATCAACTATCTTTGAGGGCCTTATGGTTTCAGCCATGAAATCATGGTTATACTCCATCCTACGCTTAAGATGAATCTGAACTACTTCGGCTTCATTAAATGCCCTGGGAAGGGAAGTTACAACATTTGCAACTGGAATTGGCACATTGATCACTGCTCCTTTAATGGCACTTTGACGTCCATATCCAAGAGACTTTATGATCATAAAAGGAAGACGGGGAGAAATCAGCCTTTCTTCTAGAGGCGTCAAGCCTTTCAGGCATTCCGGAAGCTCCGGAAAATTTAGGCCATTTGTAATAGAAGCCTTTGGTTTTTTTCCCTGACTTAATACTGCGGCTGCAGGTTTTGCAAAAGCTAAACCTATTATTATGGGATGGAAACATAGAGGAAAGATACAAAATATCAACACTATCTGCCTCACTACACTTTTCCTCTATGACCTCACGCGAAATTTTGTCCACTTGATGTGGAAACCACAAACCTTTGCAACATATGCAAACCTGATCGGGTCCCTGCTTGACTGTCTTATTAAAATTGGCTATTAGGCAATCTAAACTAGTTTTAACCTGCGATATCCTATCATCTGGAAGGGTATTCGCACGGTCCACTCTATTGCGGGACGCGTTTCTCCTATTCTCTGCTATCCTATTGGTGCAAATACTCCTATATAGACTCACTCTTTGCGACATATTCCTATGGGCTTCAAAGGCCTCACGTTGAGCTCGAATTCGAGCACTGCGGCGTGCACTAGTATTACATGCCTGCTCAACAATCCTACGAATAGGATTGTTTCTAACCTGAGATCTTTGACTTCTATCTATTGCCCTTTCTAAAATTCGCGTCTCCTGATTTTGTCGCTGAATCGCCCTTCTAACAGCATCTCGTCCGCTTTCGTTGGACCTGAATTATGGACATTGCCTGCGCCTCGATCGACGCAAAGTATTGGCAAGTTGTTCGGCATTTCTAGTTG
Source organism: Zaprionus ornatus (assembly GCA_018904035.1). Classification (NCBI taxonomy): domain Eukaryota; kingdom Metazoa; phylum Arthropoda; class Insecta; order Diptera; family Drosophilidae; genus Zaprionus; species Zaprionus ornatus. The sequence continues at coordinate 1,997,825 of JAEIFZ010000032.1, read as the reverse complement.
AATGATCAGTTCGTCGAACACGGCGACGAACTGCATCCTGCTCTCTTTCCTGAGATCGAAACTCAGCATCTTGCCTGCGACTCGAACGACGCGAAGTGTTGGCAAGTTGTTCGTCTGTTTTAATTGCAGAATCACTGCGACGTACACGGCGACGAACTGCATCCTGCTCTCTTTCCTGAGATCGAAACTCAGCATCTTGCCTGCGACTCGAACGACGCGAAGTGTTGGCAAGTTGTTCGTCTGTTTTAATTGCAGAATCACTGCGACGTACACGGCGACGAACTGCATCCTGCTCTCTTTCCTGAGATCGAAGGTCAGCATCTCGCCTGCGCCTCGAACGACGCGAAGTGTCAAGAAGTTGTTCTTGTAATCTGATTGGCGAAGAAGCCCGAAGAGTAGTGTGACGAATTGTGTCCGGTAATTGCTCAACGGCCCTAAATGTTCTATTACTTCTGCGGACTCGATGCTGTTGACTATCTCTAACCCTTTCAGCTTCCCTAAATTCGAAATTTTGCCTACGTTCTCTATGTGCCTCTAGATTATTTACGCATTCCTGCTCAGAAAAGTCTATATCTGACCTATTCAAACGATTTCTTTTTCGCTGTGTTTGACTCCTATTGCAAGCTGACTTTCTCTTAAGTCTAGGCATCTTCTAATATATAAGTTTTAAAATAATATATAGGTATGTTAAAAATAAAATTCTTATAAATTAATTTAATTTGAATATATATTTATCAAAAATTAATATATAGTTATATATATAAAATAAAGTTAGTATATTTATTTATATATATAAATATATTCATATATTTAAATAGATATATCTCGTATTATAATTATATTCATATATTTAAATAAATATATGTATATTATTTAAAATAATTATATTATAAATGAAAATAAATATCTAATGAAAGAACAAATAATAATAAAATTTAATAAGGAAAATAAAAATAAACAAAATGTGGAAAAAAGAATAAATATAAATCAAAGAAATAATAAATTAAACCTGCAAGAAATTCCAGCGAAAATTCCAATTTGAATCGCGGAAACGAACCGATACCGATGTTCACGTACAATCACACACACTTCAGAAGAGTCTATACACATATATGTATGCATGCACAAAAATACGTTACGCTGTGTACCGCACTTTTCTAAAAATTGCGCGCCACGTTCCGGGCAGGGCGCAATCATTCACACGCATAAAAAATGTTCCGTTAACGCATAACAATCACACACGAGGATTTACTTATTATATACTCGACTTATATTAATTTGCATTAAATGTTAAATGTATCACGAACACGCGAATTAATTATATATTATTTTATATTTAATATCGAAAATACAAATGATAATCGACAATCGACGACGACACCGAACACGCCAATCGCAAACTACAAATTAACATAACACTGAAGCGCGCTGCCACCTTGCAACAATTTTGATACGTTGCCAATAATTTATCGCCGCAATTAAAAAAGTGCGCGAAACCTTAAATTTATAATAATGATCTATAGAATCTAATATACATACAAAATATACATATATTAAAAAAACAAAGTGTGCAAAACATATGAAATATATATCGATATGTTTAATATATATTAAAAGCTATCGATATGATAGCTCATAATATATCGTGAAATCTAAATTAATATTTATTTAATAGAAAGTCAATATATAAATTATTAAATAATAATAATAATATGTCTATATTAGAAATCTAGTAAATACCTGCTTTCATGCATGCCGATCAACCACGCTATTGGTTGTATATAATTTTACATATGTATGTGTGAACACAAATTAAGTATGTATAAGTGTTTGCATTTATGCACATGTATTTTGGGTAATTGACATGTGCATGAAAAAGAAGAGTCGAGAAACAGCTCGCGCTTGGCGCTCGCATCGTTTATCCTTTTCTTTCATGCACAAGTAATTTAGTTCTGACGTCATCGACAACTTCTTTGCTTTCTTCATATTCATATATACGCCACCTATTGGTTGAGTGTTAGCATATATTTATGCACATGTATTTTCGGTAATTGACATGTGCATGGAAAAGAAGAGTCGAGAAACAGCTCGCGCTCGCATCGTTGTCCTTTTCTTTCATGCATAAGGAATTTAGTTCTGACGTCATCGACAAGTTCTTTGCTGGTATGGTATACAGGAATCTTCATGCTAAATTTGGTGTCCGTAGCTTTTGTAATAGCTGAGATCGGCGCGTTCATCCAGACAGACAGACAGACGGACATTTCTCAATCGACTCGGCTATTGATCCTGAGCAAGAATATATATACTTTATGGGGTCTCCGACGCCTCCTTCTGCCTGTTACATACATTTGCACAAAGTTAGTATACCCTTTTTTGACCATTTTCAATGGTCCAAGGGTATAAAAAGACGAAATTCAAGAACAAGTACAAAAATTGATCGATGGTAAAATAGTCGAACCATCAGTATCGGAATACAATAATCCATTAATATTAGTACCGAAAAAAGTTCTTCCAGACTCAGATAAAAAGAAATGGCGATTAGTAATTATCTATCGTCAAATCAATAAAAAACTGTTGTCTGATAAATTTCCACTCCCTAGAATTGATGACATTTTGGATCAACTAGGTCTAGCCAAATATTTTTCATGCCATGACTTGATGTCAGGTTTTCACCAAATTGAACTTGAGAAGAGTTCAAGTGATATAACTTCATTTTCAACAACAAACGGTTCATAGCGTTTTACGCGATTACCTTTTGGATTGAAAATAGCGCCTAATTCTTTTCAAAGAATGATCACTATTGGATTTTCTGGCCTTGAGCCAAGGCAAGCATTTATCTACAATAAATGGATGATTTGATAGTGATAGGTTGTTCCGAAAAGCATATGATTAAAAACTTATCAGATGTTTTTGACAAATGCAGGAAATACAATCTAAAACAACATCCAGAGAAATGTTCATTCTTTATGCGTGAAGTCACCTTTTTGGGACATAAATGAACGGATAGAGGAATACTGCCAGATGACAAGAAGTATGATGTCATTAAAAATTACCCAGTACCTCATGATGCAGATAGCGCGATAGGCGTTTCATTGCATTTTGCAACTATTATAGAAGATTCATTAAAAACTTCGCCGAATATTCACGACACATAACTAGACTATGTAAAAAGAATGTTTCTTTTGAATGGACAGAAGACTGTCAAAAAGCATTTTTACACTTAAAAACATAACTGATGGATCCTACTCTCTTACAATACCCCGATTTTAGTAAAGAATTTTGTATTACAACAGATGCTAGCAAAATGGCATGTGGTGCAGTTTTATCTCAAAACGACAATGGCCACCAACTTCCAGTTGCATACGCATCTAGATCATTTACTAAGGGCGAAAGTACTACTGAGCGGGAATTAGCAGCAATATATTGGGCAATAACTCACTTCAGACCCTACATTTATGGTGAACATTTTACAGTCAAAACTGATCATAGACCACTCACCTTTTTATTTTCAATGATTAATCCTGGCTCAAAATTAACTCGTATGAGACTTGAACTAGAGGAATATAATTTTACAGTACAGTATCTGAGAGGTAAAGACAACTATGTTGCTGATGCGTTATCAAAAATAGCCATCAAAGAATTAAAAAATATAACCGGAAATATTTTGAAAGTCACTACAAGATTACAAAGTAGACAAGTGCGCAGGAGAAACAAACAAATCTGAATTGCATACGCAATCGATTGAAAAAGCTTCAATGCCCAACGTATACCAAGTCATCAATAATGACGAGTTACGTAAAGTAGTGACCTTGCAAGTAAAAAATATGATATGTTTCTTTAAACATGGAAAAAAGATTACTGCAAGATACGATGTCGATGATTTAATATACAAATGGGTCTCTTGATTGAGATCAATTTTTCCAATTGCTTGAAATGCAGGCCGGTATATATCAAATCAGTCATCTCAAAATGGCACCGTTGGAACATATCTTCGAATACGTTTCAATAGATCATTTTAAACAAAAGGGCAATACAATATTAACAAAATTAAGAGTAGCGCTACTAAACCCGTTGACTTTAATAAGCAATGAAAAAGAAAAAGAAGCAATTTTGTCTACACTACATGATGATCCATTACAAGGAGGTCATACAGGCATTGCAAAAACCTTGGCCAAGGTCAAAAGACATTATTTTTGTAAAGGTATGTCAAAACAAATAACAGACTACATTAAAAAAATGCCAAAAAGCGAAAATAACAAAGCATACAAAGACCCCAATGACTTTAACTGAGACCCATGAACATGCTTTCGAAAGAGTGATAGTGGACACTATAGGTCCTCTACCAAAGTCGGAAAATGGCAACGAATATGCAGTCACTCTCATTTGTGACTTAACTAAATATTTAGTTGCAATTCCCATATCGAATAAAAGCGCAACAACAGTCGCTAAAGCAATTTTTGAATCTTTTATTCTTATTTACGGTCCAATGAAGACGTTCATTACGGACATGGGTACAGAGTATAAGAATTCAATCATCACAGATCTTTGCAAATATCTAAAAATTAACAAGAGCAACAGTCGAGTTGCACACGACAGTAGGATACCCTTGGACGTATGTTGCCATAAAAAGTATTTAATTGTATAATACTAATTGCAAGCTATAAATTAATAATAATACTGGAGTGCGCTGCCACCTTGCTTCAATTTCGATATTTTGCCAATAATTTATCGCCGCAATTCCCTAAAGCGGTGTGAGCAGTAGATATCGGTATTTCTTTATAAATTTTAAATTGGTTAATATCGATAACAAGGTCCAAGGGTATAAAAATAAAAAAATAATAATTATTATCAAACCCATTTTCCATTCAATGGTTATACTTAACTATTAGATAATTAAATTTTAATTATTAAAATATGCCTACATACATATTTACATATATCCTGTCATTTAGATTTCTTAATTTCTACCCTATTCCAAACATTACAAACTCATGCCTGAATACTAACAGATATCCCATTGTGATGGCTATGCAAAACCTCAAAAGTCCTAGCACTAATCTTTTCATTATCTAGTATATTTGAAAACGCCCAATCAATATGTGTATCCATATTGGTAGTGGACGTTTTCAAATCTAACAAACTCCTTAATCCTTTGCTAATCAAAAAATTATAAATACTCTTACACCTCTTAAAGGTTTTGAGGCACAAATTAAAATCTCCTAAAACTAGCAAGCTATCCCCTAAATCACCTAAACGAGAAAATTGATGAATTATCTCCTCAAATTCTATTTTAAATGTGGACAGAGGAAAGTCTGGACTTTTATATAATATAAGAAAACTTATGGCATCAAACCTAAATATGCCGAACTCAAAAACTACTGAGCCAAAAGTTTTTCTACTGCTAAAGGTATGGGAAACTCTATCTACTAGCTCGTTCTTTACATAAATTATGATGCCTGTTAAAGGCCTAATTGATTTAAGTTGAACCACAATAGTGAACCCAGGTATTTCTACAGCTTCATTGCTTATGGAAGTTTCCACGAAGCATAATATTGATGACTGAAGCATCAGCTTGTCCGATCGAATATCTTCAATATGGGAATTCAAGCTCTGAATATTATGGAAGAAAATGTTAGGGGCAGAACTGTTAATTAAATAATCGTAATGAGTACACAGTAGTTTTTCAGACCGCAATTTCTTCAATTGGACTTTCACTTTATCATTATTTTGATTAGACTTAGAAGGAACAAAGTTCCCAATAATGAATAATCCTAAAGCAGTAGTTGCTCTCCTGCAAGCTTCGTATAATGCAGCACGCTGCATTCTGGAATTAGCATGGACTACCACTTTGCCATACGTAGCTCCCTGACTCTTATGAATTGTGATGCCTTCAGCAGGCACAATTGGAAACTGCCTACGGTCAATGTTAATTTGTGCGTTATTTGAATATTGAAAACTGCGAACAATTTTCTGAATAGGAGTCCATGAAGGATCTGTACGATGTGTACACTTCGAACGCGCAGATTCTCCTACAGTTTCCTCTGTAAATTTCATCCATAAAATGTTGGGAGTGTTGGATGTATTGAAATCTATTTGCATCAACACACCTGATGCCCCGTTTACTAATCCATCCCCTGTGTCTACATTGACCGTCATCATGTACTTGGCAGTATTTTTAGGAGAAGAGACGTACAGAGTCCCTGTGTAGCGGAAGTTTTAAAACCCTTCACTTCTTCTAATATTCTTTGTTTCCTAGCTGGTTCCAAATGGCCCGCCTTAATAAAATCTTCAGCAGTAGAGAAAAATTGCTCAGTAGCAATTGAGTTAAGTTTCGTTACATTAAATAAATCAACCTCATTATTATTACTAAACAGATGAATTGCATCATCGGGCACTGCCGATGGTTCGCATATTCTAGATTGGAAAAGGACAATATCATCGGCTGTCATACAACCCGATGCCATATTATTTAAGGCAGAAGCGAAAAGCTGATCGTCACGTTGACGCATTATCTCTGTGAGCTCAAAATACAAAAAAAGGTCCCAGAGATACGTACCAAATATTTCATGGTAAGGGTCAGTGGTATTTGGATCGAAAATCCAACTACCTCCTACGGGCTGTAACTGTCTAAGATCACCGAATACGATGATAGAAACACCACCAAAAGGAGAAGTATTTTTGAAAATTTGCTTCAAACGAGAATCTAAATAAGAAAACATTAGAGAGCTAACCATTGATATTTCATCAATAATAATTAATTTAAGATCGATTAACCTTGAATGAAGGCTATTAACTAAATCATGGCTTAAGGCCCTTAGAGGTGCTGAGCGAGATTGATTAACAGGAAGTGAAAACATGGAATGCAGTGTCGAACCACTAATTCCGAATGCTGCTTTTCCTGTTGGTGCACATAAGAGGATTTTAACAGATGTCGGATCAGCTCCTGGTATACTGTTATACATTACGGATAATGACTGAAAAATTGCTGATATAAGTCGACTCTTTCCGACTCCGGCGCCGCCTCCAACAAATTCATAAAAGACTGTATTGATTTTGGCATTATGCAAAGCATTTGTAAAATATAGCTTCTGCTTTAAATTAAGAGATCTAACTATATTAGCTAAGCTTTCCTGAGAAACTAAGGCTGGAAGCTTGATAAAACGGACATTACTATCTTCATCATTCATATCAATATTTCCATCCACATTTAAAACATTTAGATGTGGATCTATTTCAGGCAATCCTAAAACTGTGAAGCCATCATCTACCACTTCCTGTTCTCCTACTTGATTATTCTCATTTTCTGCTTCCTCTGTTAAGTGGCTCAGAGCATCTTCTAGTTCCCTATCATCTAGTAAATTATATTTTCTGCGATTGTTCTCTACTAACTCCGAACAATTCACAGTCATGTGTGACTAAATCCAAATGCTCATCTCGCCATGGGGCGTAAAGCATTTTTAGCTCTCTGAAAGAGTCACTTGTTTCTGTATTGACATTAAATCTCCTATACCTAATTATGCACGCAGTGGTCCTCTTTCTGATGAAGCCACTATTATCGCGAAGAGCGTAAGCTATTGATGCAGAAGCCCTAGGCACATCATCGTCAAAGTCATCTGCATTTTCTTGGCGAGCTCCTCGTTCTGATTTGCAGTAGCTATAAAAAGCGGATATCTCAGTGCCAAATATAAATTTGTTACCTAAATGTTGTAACTTTTGCTTAATAGTTACATTGTTATTGTCTTTAATCTCATTGATTGCCTCACGCATCAACATTGAGATACCTCTCTGAGACTTGTTAATATAATTAACGACGTAGCTGCAGCAAGCATAGGGGTCTAAAATAAACTGAATATCCATATTTGCTCGCTGCAACAAAAGGAGGTGCTTGTTATAAGCGTTAAGCTTGATTGCTGCAAAAGATCGCTTCAAAAAAACTTTTGGTTTCTTTATACTTGATCTTACAGCATTAATGTAGCCCTCATAACTAAGGTTAAGTTGATCGTGGGACAAAAAGTTGTTAAAATCGTTAAAATTTTCTACGCTTTCACGATCAAATGGGAAGTCGAGCAGACTTTGAATTTTTTCGAAATTCCTACGATGCTCGGCCAAATTTGGAGCATTTTCTTCTAAAGGGAGAAGAATTTCTGTTTGAGGCATGGGAGGGTATGGGATACCAAATCTACAAATTTGTTTTGACCTAATTTCTCGCCTGCAAGAGTGCCCGTGACTATGGAGTTGATACTCCAAATATGGAGCAACGTCCGGGCAACTAGAATCAGCAGTAATAAACTGATCAATAAAGGACTTCACAGGCATAAATGTGGACTCATTCTTTAGGTCGAGCTTTGGGGCGTCTTTCAGCCAGAACATGCCATGTATATGTGGAGAGCCTCTTTGCTGAAACTCCACTCGCCAATAAAACTTGATGACCTGGTGACAACCAAAGACACCGCCTTCCTTTTTCATCAGTTTTAAAACCTGTCTATATCGAAAATCGAAATATCTGGCACAGGTCACTGGGTCTGCTCTAATGAGACGAGCTTTCTCATTAAACCCCAAATTTATCGCTTCTTCGGATACTTCTAGCTTGTCTACATTTTTACATAGCAAGACTAAAAGCTCCGGCCACCTAGTTTCCGCTGCGGAAAATGTTATAAAAAAAGTTAGAAGCCCTACCTGCCTAATCATAGCCATCACTTTCTTTTTCTCGTCCTCCCAATGAGCAGGAGACGTGCGAATACCTTTTAAAAGCCTATAGCCATCATCATGAAGTATTAACCTATTTAAAGTTTCATCATTACGCACATCAGCAGCCGAAATGCCTTGAGTGGCAGAGTGCTTACGTAAGCAAATTGATGTGCTATTCCTAATGCTAATCATTTCTAACTTTTTGAAGTTATGAAATAATTTATCAGTTCTACAACCTCTTCTATCAAAATTCCTAAGCTCTGATCTAACTATAGTTGTAAAACTTTCCTGACATTTCCTTTTAATGCCTGCAAATATTGTGTTGAATCACAATCGGTTATCATGTCAAGAGGTCGCTGACCCTCTCCTGGTGCTATAGCAATTCGAGGAATATCTATGTTTTCAACAGGGACATTTTCCATGAAGGTTTCTTGACCTCCTGGATTCAACTCTACCTCTTCTTCTACTACTCTATGCTCATTAGGTTGTGCTGCCTTTTCTAACATTTGACACACAATGTCCCTGTCGTCTGCTGACGCAACAAATGGTACAGTCTCAGCTGAGTAAGAAGACAACCACTGCTCATTGATAGTAACCTGGTGCTTCTTATAAAGTTCTGTGTTCACTAAATACCGAATTGCATCAACTATCTTTGAGGGCCTTATGGTTTCAGCCATGAAATCATGGTTATACTCCATCCTACGCTTAAGATGAATCTGAACTACTTCGGCTTCATTAAATGCCCTGGGAAGGGAAGTTACAACATTTGCAACTGGAATTGGCACATTGATCACTGCTCCTTTAATGGCACTTTGACGTCCATATCCAAGAGACTTTATGATCATAAAAGGAAGACGGGGAGAAATCAGCCTTTCTTCTAGAGGCGTCAAGCCTTTCAGGCATTCCGGAAGCTCCGGAAAATTTAGGCCATTTGTAATAGACGCCTTTGGTTTTTTCCCTGACTTAATACTGCGGCTGCAGGTTTTGCAAAAGCTAAACCTATTATTATGGGATGGAAACATAGAGGAAAGATACAAAATATCAACACTATCTGCCTCACTACACTTTTCCTCTATGACCTCACGCGAAATTTTGTCCACTTGATGTGGAAACCACAAACCTTTGCAACATATGCAAACCTGATCGGGTCCCTGCTTGACTGTCTTATTAAAATTGGCTATTAGGCAATCTAAACTAGTTTTAACCTGCGATATCCTATCATCTGGAAGGGTATTCGCACGGTCCACTCTATTGCGGGACGCGTTTCTCCTATTCTCTGCTATCCTATTGGTGCAAATACTCCTATATAGACTCACTCTTTGCGACATATTCCTATGGGCTTCAAAGGCCTCACGTTGAGCTCGAATTCGAGCACTGCGGCGTGCACTAGTATTGCGTGCCTGCTCAACAATCCTACGAATAGGATTGTTTCTAACCTGAGACCTTTGACTTCTATCTATTGCCCTTTCTAAAATTCGCGTCTCCTGATTTTGTCGCTGAATCGCCCTTCTAACAGCATCTCGTCCGCTTTCGTTGGACCTGAATTGTGGACATTGCCTGCGCCTCGATCGACGCAAAGTATTGTTCGGCATTTCTAGTTGAATGATCAGTTCGTCGAACACGGCGACGAACTGCATCCTGCTCTCTTTCCTGAGATCGAAACTCAGCATCTTGCCTGCGACTCGAACGACGCGAAGTGTTGGCAAGTTGTTCGTCTGTTTTAATTGCAGAATCACTGCGACGTACACGGCGACGAACTGCATCCTGCTCTCTTTCCTGAGATCGAAACTCAGCATCTTGCCTGCGACTCGAACGACGCGAAGTGTTGGCAAGTTGCTCGTCTGTTTTAATTGCAGAATCACTGCGACGTACACGGCGACGAACTGCATCCTGCTCTCTTTCCTGAGATCGAAACTCAGCATCTTGCCTGCGACTCGAACGACGCGAAGTGTTGGCAAGTTGTTCGTCTGTTTTAATTGCAGAATCACTGCGACTTACACGGCGACGAACTGCATCCTGCTCTCTTTCCTGAGATCGAAGGTCAGCATCTCGCCTGCGCCTCGAACGACGCGAAGTGTCAGCAAGTTGTTCTTGTAATCTGATTGGCGAAGAAGCCCGAAGAGTAGTGTGACGAATTGTGTCCGGTAATTGCTCAACGGCCCTAAATGTTCTATTACTTCTGCGGACTCGATGCTGTTGACTATCTCTAACCCTTTCAGCTTCCCTAAATTCGAAATTTTGCCTACGTTCTCTATGTGCCTCTAGATTATTTACGCGTTCCTGCTCAGAAAAGTCTATATCTGACCTATTCAAACGATTTCTTTTTCGCTGTGTTTGACTCCTATTGCAAGCTGACTTTCTCTTAAGTCTAGGCATCTTCTAATATATAAGTTTTAAAATAATATATAGGTATGTTAAAAATAAAATTCTTAAAAATTAATTTAATTTGAATATATATTTATCAAAAATTAATATATAGTTATATATATAAAATAAAGTTAGTATATTTATTTATATATATAAATATATTCATATATTTAAATAGATATATATTATATATTATAATTATATATTATATATTATTATATATTATATCTTATATTATATATTATAATTATATTCATATATTTAAATAAATATATGTATATTATTTAAAATAATTATATTATAAATGAAAATAAATATCTAATGAAAGAACAAATAATAATAAAATTTAATAAGGAAAATAAAAATAAACAAAATGTGGAAAAAAGAATGAATATAAATCAAAGAAATAATAAATTAAACCTGCAAGAAATTCCAGCGAAAATTCCAATTTGAATCGCGGAAACGAACCGATACCGATGTTCACGTACAATCACACACACTTCAGAAGAGTCTATACACATATATGTATGCATGCACAAAAATACGTTACGCTGTGTACCGCACTTTTCTAAAATTGCGCGCCACGTTCCGGGCAGGGCGCAATCATTCACACGCATAAAAAATGTTCCGTTAACGCATAACAATCACACACGAGGATTTACTTATTATATACTCGACTTATATTAATTTGCATTAAATGTTAAATGTATCACGAACACGCGAATTAATTATATATTATTTTATATTTAATATCGAAAATACAAATGATAATCGACAATCGACGACGACACCGAACACGCCAATCGCAAACTACAAATTAACATAACACTGAAGCGCGCTGCCACCTTGCAACAATTTTGATACGTTGCCAATAATTTATCGCCGCAATTAAAAAGTGCGCGAAACCTTAAATTTATAATAATGATCTATAGAATCTAATATACATACAAAATATACATATATTAAAAAAACAAAGTAGAAGAAATGTTAGTACATTTTTTTCAAACATAGTTTCAATAGACGTGGGGATATAATATAATTTACACATATTAATATAATTTATATGCAAAACATATGAAATATATATCGATATGTTTAATATATATTAAAAGCTATCGATATGATAGCTCATAATATATCGTGAAATGTAAATTAATATTTATTTAATAAAAAGTCAATATATAAATTATTAAATAATAATAATAATATGTCTATATTAGAAGTCTAGTAAATACCTGCATTCATGCATGCCGATCAACCACGCTATTGGTTGTATATAATTTTACATATGTATGTGTGAACACAAATTAAGTATGTATAAGTGTTTGCATTTATGCACATGTATTTTGGGTAATTGACATGTGCATGAAAAAGAAGAGTCGAGAAAAAAGCTCGCGCTTCGCGCTCGCATCGTTTATCCTTTTCTTTCATGCACAAGTAATTTAGTTCTGACGTCATCGACAACTTCTTTGCTTTCTTCATATTCATATATACGCCACCTATTGGTTGAGTGTTAGCATATATTTATGCACATGTATTTTCGGTAATTGACATGTGCATGGAAAAGAAGAGTCGAGAAACAGCTCGCGCTTCGCGCTCGCATCGTTGTCCTTTTCTTTCATGCATAAGGAATTTAGTTCTGACGTCATCGACAAGTTCTTTGCTGGTCGAAGTGTCGAAATGGTTTATCTAATAACTTCAGTGTTTATTGTCTGATCGGATTGCAATTTGGAGGATAAGTTCATATATTATTTATCTATATATATGCTAAAGCAGAACGTTAAGAAATGAGTTCTTCGAATGTAAATAGCAATGTAAACCAAAATTGGCGGTTTGCTGGGGCGGTAGGCGTGTTATTCCAAATTGAAAATAAACTTGATCTGCGTATGGTATACAGGAATCTTCATGCTAAATTTGGTGTCCGTAGCTTTTGTAATAGCTGAGATCGGCGCGTTCATCCAGACAGACAGACAGACGGACAGACAGACGGACATGGCTCAATCGACTCGGCTATTGATCCTGAGCAAGAATATATATACTTTATGGGGTCTCCGACGCCTCCTTCTGCCTGTTACATACATTTGCACAAAGTTAGTATACCCTTTTTGACCATTTTCAATGGTCCAAGGGTATAAAAAGACGAAATTCAAGAACAAGTACAAAAATTGATCGATGATAAAATAGTCGAACCATCAGTATCGGAATACAATAATCCATTAATATTAGTACCGAAAAAAGTTCTTCCAGACTCAGATAAAAAGAAATGGCGATTAGTAATTATCTATCGTCAAATCAATAAAAAACTGTTGTCTGATAAATTTCCACTCCCTAGAATTGATGACATTTTGGATCAACTAGGTCTAGCCAAATATTTTTCATGCCATGACTTGATGTCAGGTTTTCACCAAATTGAACTTGAGAAGAGTTCAAGTGATATAACTTCATTTTCAACAACAAACGGTTCATAGCGTTTTACGCGATTACCTTTTGGATTGAAAATAGCGCCTAATTCTTTTCAAAGAATGATCACTATTGGATTTTCTGGCCTTGAGCCAAGGCAAGCATTTATCTACAATAAATGGATGATTTGATAGTGATAGGTTGTTCCGAAAAGCATATGATTAAAAACTTATCAGATGTTTTTGACAAATGAGAAATGTTCATTCTTTATGCGTGAAGTCACCTTTTTGGGACATAAATGAACGGATAGAGGAATACTGCCAGATGACAAGAAGTATGATGTCATTAAAAATTACCCAGTACCTCATGATGCAGATAGCGCGATAGGCGTTTCATTGCATTTTGCAACTATTATAGAAGATTCATTAAAAACTTCGCCGAATATTCACGGCACATAACTAGACTATGTAAAAAGAATGTTTCTTTTGAATGGACAGAAGACTGTCAAAAAGCATTTTTACACTTAAAAACAAAACTGATGGAACCTTCTCTCTTACAATACCCCGATTTTAGTAAAGAATTTTGTATTACAACAGATGCTAGCAAAATGGCATGTGGTGCAGTTTTATCTCAAAACGACAATGGCCACCAACTTCCAGTTGCATACGCATCTAGATCATTTACTAAGGGCGAAAGTACTACTGAGCAGGAATTAGCAGCAATATATTGGGCAATAACTCACTTCAGACCCTACATTTATGGTGAACATTTTACAGTCAAAACTGATCATAGACCACTCACCTTTTTATTTTCAATGATTAATCCTGGCTCAAAATTAACTCGTATGAGACTTGAACTAGAGGAATATAATTTTACAGTACAGTATCTGAGAGGTAAAGACAACTATGTTGCTGATGCGTTATCAAAAATAGCCATCAAAGAATTAAAAAATATAACCGGAAATATTTTGAAAGTCACTACAAGATTACAAAGTAGACAAGTGCGCAGGAGAAACAAACAAATCTGAATTGCATACGCAATCGATTGAAAAAGCTTCAATGCCCAACGTATACCAAGTCATCAATAATGACGAGGTACGTAAAATAGTGACCTTGCAAGTAAAAAATATGATATGTTTCTTTAAACATGGAAAAAAGATTACTGCAAGATACGATGTCGATGATTTAATATACAAATGGGTCTCTTGATTTAGATCAATTTTTCCAATTGCTTGAAATGCAGGCCGGTATATATCAAATCAGTCATCTCAAAATGGCACCGTTAGAACATATCTTCGAATACGTTTCAATAGATCATTTTAAACAAAAGGGCAATAAAATATTAACAAAATTAAGAGTAGCGCTACTAAACCCGTTGACTTTAATAAGCAATGAAAAAGAAAAAGAAGCAATTTTGTCTACACTACATGATGATCCATTACAAGGAGGTCATACAGGCATTGCAAAAACCTTGGCCAAGGTCAAAAGACATTATTTTTGTAAAGGTATGTCAAAACAAATAACAGACTACATTAAAAAATGCCAAAAATGCCAAAAAGCGAAAATAACAAAGCATACAAAGACCCCAATGACTTTAACTGAGACCCATGAACATGCTTTCGAAAGAGTGATAGTGGACACCATAGGTCCTCTACCAAAGTCGGAAAATGGCAACGAATATGCAGTCACTCTCATTTGTGACTTAACTAAATATTTAGTTGCTATTCCCATATCGAATAAAAGCGCAACAACAGTCGCTAAAGCAATTTTTGAATCTTTTATTCTTATTTACGGTCCAATGAAGACGTTCATTACGGACATGGGTACAGAGTATAAGAATTCATTCATCACAGATCTTTGCAAATATCTAAAAATTAACAAGAGCAACAGTCGAGTTGCACACGACAGTAGGATACCCTTGGACGTATGTTGCCATAAAAAGTATTTAATTGTATAATACTAATTGCAAGCTATAAATTAATAATAATACTGGAGTGCGCTGCCACCTTGCTTCAATTTCGATATTTTGCCAATAATTTATCGCCGCAATTCCCTAAAGCGGGGTGAGCAGTAGATATCAGTATGTCTTTATAAATTTTAAATTGGATAATATCGATAACAAGGTCCAAGGGTATAAAAATAAAAAAATAATAATAATTATCAAACCTATTTTCCATTCAATGGTTATACTTAACTATTAGATAATTAAATTTTAATTATTAAAATATGCCTACATACATATTTACATATATCCTGTCATTTAGATTTCTTAATTTCTACCCTATTCCAAACATTACAAACTCATGCCTGAATACTAACAGATATCCCATTGTGATGGCTATGCAAAACCTCAAAAGTCCTAGCACTAATCTTTTCATTATCTAGTATATTTGAAAACGCCCAATCAATATGTGTATCCATATTGGTAGTGGACGTTTTCAAATCTAACAAACTCCTTAATCCTTTGCTAATCAAAAAATTATAAATACTCTTACACCTGTTAAAGGTTTTGAGGCACAAATTAAAATCTCCTAAAACTAGCAAGCTATCCCCTAAATCACCTAAACGAGAAAATTGATGAATTATCTCCTCAAATTCTATTTTAAATGTGGACAGAGGAAAGTCTGGACTTTTATATAATATAAGAAAACTTATAGCATCAAACCTAAATATGCCGAACTCAAAAACTACTGAGCCAAAAGCTTTTCTACTGCTAAAGGTATGGGAAACTCTATCTACTAGCTCGTTCTTTACATAAATTATGATGCCTGTTAAAGGCCTAATTGATTCAAGTTGAACCACAATAGTGAACCCAGGTATTTCTACAGTTTCATTGCTTATGGAAGTTTCAACGAAACATAATATTGATGACTGAAGCATCAGCTTGTCCGATCGAATATCTTCAAGATGGGAATTCAAGCTCTGAATATTATGGAAGAAAATGTTAAGGGCAGAACTGTTAATTAAATAATCGTAATGAGTACACAGTCCGCAATTTCTTCAATTGGGCTTTCACTTTATCATTATTTTGGGGAGACTTAGGAGGAACAAAATTCCCAATAATGAATAATCCTAAAGCAGTAGTTGCTCTCCTGCAAGCTACGTATAATGCAGCACGCTGCATTCTGGAATTAGCATGGACTACCACTTTGCCATACGTAGCTCCCTGACTCTTATGAATTGTGATGCCTTCAGCAGGCACAATTGGAAACTGCCTACGGTCAATGTTAATTTGTGCGTTATTTGAATATTGAAAACTGCGAACAATTTTCTGAATAGGAGTCCATGAAGGATCTGTACGATGTGTACACTTCGAACGCGCAGATTCTCCTACAGTTTCCTCTGTAAATTTCATCCATAAAATGCTGGGAGTGTTGGATGTATTGAAATCTATTTGCATCAACACACCTGATGCCCCGTTTACTAATCCATCCCCCGTGTCTACATTGACCGTCATCATGTACATGGCAGTATTTTTTAGGAGAAGAGACGTACAGAGTCCCTGTGTAGCGGAAGTTTTAAAACCCTTCACTTCTTCTAATATTCTTTGTTTCCTAGCTGGTTCCAAATGGCCCGCCTTAATAAAATCTTCAGCAGTAGAGAAAAATTGCTCAGTAGCAATTGAGTTAAGTTTCGTTACATTAAATAAATCTACCTCATTATTATTACTAAACAGATGAATTGCATCATCGGGCACTGCCGATGGTTCGCATATTCTAGATTGGAAAAGGACAATATCATCGGCTGTCATACAACCCGATGCCATATTATTTAAGGCAGAAGCGAAAAGCTGATCGTCACGTTGACGCATTATCTCTGTGAGCTCAAAATACAAAAAAAGGTCCCAGAGATACGTACCAAATATTTCATGGTAAGGGTCAGTGGTATTTGGATCGAAAATCCAACTACCTCCTACGGGCTGTAACTGTCTAAGATCACCGAATACGATGATAGAAACACCACCAAAAGGAGAAGTATTTTTGAAAATTTGCTTCAAACGAGAATCTAAATAAGAAAACATTAGAGAGCTAACCATTGATATTTCATCAATAATAATTAATTTAAGATCGATTAACCTTGAATGAAGGCTATTAACTAAATCATGGCTTAAGGCCCTTAGAGGTGCTGAGCGAGATTGATTAACAGGAAGTGAAAACATGGAATGCAGTGTCGAACCACTAATTCCGAATGCTGCTTTTCCTGTTGGTGCACATAAGAGGATTTTAACAGATGTCGGATCAGCTCCTGGTATACTGTTATACATTACGGATAATGACAGAAAAATTGCTGATATAAGTCGACTCTTTCCGACTCCGACGCCGCCTCCAACAAATTCATAAAAGACTGTATTGATTTTGGCATTATGCAAAGCATGTGTAAAATATAGCTTCTGCTTTAAATTAAGAGATCTAACTATATTAGCTAAGCTTTCCTGAGAAACTAAGGCTGGAAGCTTAATAAAACGGACATTACTATCTTCATCATTCATATCAATATTTCCTGTTTTGAGGTCGCTGACCCTCTCCTGGTGCTATAGCAATTCGAGGAATATCTATGTTTTCAACAGGGACATTTTCCATGAAGGTTTCTTGACCTCCTGGATTCAACTCTACCTCTTCTTCTACTACTCTATGCTCATTAGGTTGTGCTGCCTTTTCTAACATTTGACACACAATGTCCGTGTCGTCTGCTGACGCAACAAATGGTACAGTCTCAGCTGAGTAAGAAGACAACCACTGCACATTGATAGTAACCTGGTGCTTCTTATAAAGTTCTGTGTTCACTAAATACCGAATTGCATCAACTATCTTTGAGGGCCTTATGGTTTCAGCCATGAAATCATGGTTATACTCCATCCTACGCTTAAGATGAATCTGAACTACTTCGGCTTCATTAAATGCCCTGGGAAGGAAAGTTACAACATTTGCAACTGGAATTGGCACATTGATCACTGCTCCTTTAATGGCACTTTGACGTCCATATCCAAGAGACTTTATGATCATAAAAGGAAGACGGGGAGAAATCAGCCTTTCTTCTAGAGGCGTCAAGCCTTTCAGGCATTCCGG
The DNA here is from genome assembly GCA_018904035.1 of Zaprionus ornatus. NCBI lineage: Eukaryota > Metazoa > Arthropoda > Insecta > Diptera > Drosophilidae > Zaprionus > Zaprionus ornatus. The sequence continues at coordinate 1,979,305 of JAEIFZ010000032.1, read as the reverse complement.
AAGCTCCGGAAAATTTAGGCCATTTGTAATAGACGCCTTTGGTTTTTTCCCTGACTTAATACTGCGGCTGCAGGTTTTGCAAAAGCTAAACCTATTATTATGGGATGGAAACATAGAGGAAAGATACAAAATATCAACACTATCTGCCTCACTACACTTTTCCTCTATGACCTCACGCGAAATTTTGTCCACTTGATGTGGAAACCACAAACCTTTGCAACATATGCAAACCTGATCGGGTCCCTGCGTGACTGTCTTATTAAAATTGGCTATTAGGCAATCTAAACTAGTTTTAACCTGCGATATCCTATCATCTGGAAGGGTATTCGCACGGTCCACTCTATTGCGGGACGCGTTTCTCCTATTCTCTGCTATCCTATTGGTGCAAATACTCCTATATAGACTCACTCTTTGCGACATATTCCTATGGGCTTCAAAGGCCTCACGTTGAGCTCGAATTCGAGCACTGCGGCGTGCACTAGTATTGCGTGCCTGCTCAACAATCCTACGAATAGGATTGTTTCTAACCTGAGACCTTTGACTTCTATCTATTGCCCTTTCTAAAATTCGCGTCTCCTGATTTTGTCGCTGAATCGCCCTTCTAACAGCATCTCGTCCGCTTTCGTTGGACCTGAATTGTGGACATTGCCTGCGCCTCGATCGACGCAAAGTATTGGCAAGTTGTTCGGCATTTCTAGTTGAATGATCAGTTCGTCGAACACGGCGACGAACTGCATCCTGCTCTCTTTCCTGAGATCGAAACTCAGCATCTTGCCTGCGACTCGAACGACGCGAAGTGTTGGCAAGTTGTTCGTCTGTTTTAATTGCAGAATCACTGCGACGTACACGGCGACGAACTGCATCCTGCTCTCTTTCCTGAGATCGAAGGTCAGCATCTCGCCTGCGCCTCGAACGACGCGAAGTGTCAGCAAGTTGTTCTTGTAATCTGATTGGCGAAGAAGCCCGAAGAGTAGTGTGACGAATTGTGTCCGGTTATTGCTCAACGGCCCTAAATGTTCTATTACTTCTGCGGACTCGATGCTGTTGACTATCTCTAACCCTTTCAGCTTCCCTAAATTCGAAATTTTGCCTACGTTCTCTATGTGCCTCTAGATTATTTACGCGTTCCTGCTCAGAAAAGTCTATATCTGACCTATTCAAACGATTTCTTTTTCGCTGTGTTTGACTCCTATTGCAAGCTGACTTTCTCTTAAGTCTAGGCATCTTCTAATATATAAGTTTTAAAATAATATATAGGTATGTTAAAAATAAAATTCTTATAAATTAATTTAATTTGAATATATATTTATCAAAAATTAATATATAGTTATATATATAAAATAAAGTTAGTATATTTATTTATATATATAAATGTATTCATATATTTAAATAGATATATATATATTATAATTATATTCATATATTTAAATAAATATATGTATATTATTTAAAATAATTATATTATAAATGAAAATAAATATCTAATGAAAGAACAAATAATAATAAAATTTAATAAGGAAAATAAAAATAAACAAAATGTGGAAAAAAGAATAAATATAAATCAAAGAAATAATAAATTAAACCTGCAAGAAATTCCAGCGAAAATTCCAATTTGAATCGCGGAAACGAACCGATACCGATGTTCACGTACAATCACACACACTTCAGAAGAGTCTATACACATATATGTATGCATGCACAAAAATACGTTACGCTGTGTACCGCACTTTTCTAAAATTGCGCGCCACGTTCCGGGCAGGGCGCAGTCATTCACACGCATAAAAAATGTTCCGTTAACGCATAACAATCACACTTGAGGATTTACCTATTATATACTCGACTTATATTAATTTGCATTAAATGTTAAATGTATCACGAACACGCGAATTAATTATATATTATTTTATATTTAATATCGAAAATACAAATGATAATCGACAATCGACGACGACACCGAACACGCCAATCGCAAACTACAAATTAACATAACACTGAAGCGCGCTGCCACCTTGCAACAATTTTGATACGTTGCCAATAATTTATCGCCGCAATTAAAAAGTGCGCGAAACCTTAAATTTTTAATAATGATCTATAGAATCTAATATACATACAAAATATACATATATTAAAAAAACAAAGTAGAAGAAATTTATTTTATTTTATTTATTTAGTTTATAGTCGAACTATGGTCAGTCGACTTTTTTAAAAGTAAAGAAACAATTAAAATTAGATTTAAATTAATTAAGTTGAATTTTAAACTAGAGGTAATTTTAAATTAAGGGTAAAACCTTAAATGTAAAAAAAAAGAAAAAATTAAAAATTGTGCAAATGTGCAAACTGGGATAAAGAAAAGCCGATCCAACATTTGTTGCAGAGGATTGGGGAAAACCCAGAAAAACCCAATCAGATCAGGAGAGTTAGTGTTAGTAACCAAATGTAAATAAAATTATGAGTAGAGTGTTAAAGCATGCAGTATGTTGAAAGTACTACTATGAATACAAAGAAGACAATTATGTGTTTGACTAAATTCTAGATAAGTGGGCGAGGAGTTGTAATTTTAAGCTAGATATCAAGTTGTTATTGTTAGCTACAATTAAGTATAGTTTATTATAGTCCGAACATAATACCCTGAATGGCTCATGCAGGGCATAGTTCGAGCTACAATTGGGAAGTTTTAGGGGAAGGTAATTACGGGTGATTCTACCAGGGACAGAAAAGTGTAGTCTACTAAGTAAGTCGCTACTATCTATGTCACCTTGGATAAGGTTGTTAATAAATATAACACCAAGCATGGTTCTACGATTAGCTAGAGAAGGCAGATTAAGTAACAAAAGTCTACTAGGATAGGAAGGAAGTCTTGAATTTACATCCCAGTTAAGGCCTTGCAAGGCAAACATTAAGAAGTTTTTCTGTACGGATTCAATGCGGTCTCTATGAACTGTGTACTGAGGGTTCCAGACACATGATCCGTACTCGAGAATTGGACGAACAAGCGAAGTGAAGAGAGTCTTAGTTAAGTAAGGATCGTCAAACTCCTTGGACCATCTCTTAATAAAGCCGAGTACACCCATAGCTTTATTAACCATTGATGATATATGTTCAGAAAACTTGAGTTTTCGGTCCAAACGGACACCTAGATCATCAACCAGGGAAATTCTTTCCAAGGTACAACCACAAAGAGAGTATTATACGTACTTTGGGCAGGCACGTGAGAATGTCATCAGCTTGCATTTTGAGCTGTTCAGATTAAGGAGATTTACACGACACCAAGAAAAGAAACAATCTAGGTCAGATTGAAGGCGAGAATGACAGGAGTCGTCTCTAAATTGAAAACAGAGCTTGACATCATCCGCGTACATGAGAGTACGTGAGTTAAGTATGACCGTTGGGAGGTCATTGATGAAAAGTGTAAAAAGCAGGGGACCTAAGTGGCTTCCCTGAGGAACACCAGATGTGGCATGAACGGGATAAGAACGAGTATTTTTAAAGAGGACTCGTTGGGTTCTGTCACTCAAATAGTTCACAATCCAACTAAGAAGTTTTGGTGAGAAACCGAGAAGATTTAGTTTATGTGCAAGAAGGGAATGGTTGACTGAGTCAAATGCCTTACTGAAATCAGTATAAATGACATCAGTTTGAAGATTTTCCTGAAATCCTTTTACCACAAAGGATGTCAGCTCAAGCAGATTTGTCGTGGTAGAACGACGCTTCACAAATCCGTGTTGAAAAGGGGATATAACGGATCTACTAAAATGCTGCAAGTGAGGAGTAATAACATTCTCGAAGAATTTCGGTATAGCCGACAATTTAGAGATACCTCTATAATTGCTTGCATCAGACTTGCTGCCCTTTTTATGTAAAGGGATGATAAAGGATTCCTTCCATATGGATGGAAACGAGGCAGTTACTAAGGACAGCGAAAATAGTTTGAGCAATGGCTTACATAAGGAGTTGGCACAGTATCGAAGTACACAGGCGGGGATACCATCGGGACCTGGTGAGAAGACTGGTTTAACCAATCGAAGATCCCTAATAAGTGAACTTTCATTCAGTAAAGGTGTGAAGAACTTATTGACCTTTCACAGTGAACGGACGTGTTTTTTTTGTGCGCTTCGATTTGATTTTTTTGATTTGAATTCAAAACAACCGGTGTTTTGTTTAAATATCTAAATTTAAATATATCCTTTTGCTAGCCCGTTCACGACGCGTGTGCATGCCTTACATTGTAGATTAGTCAAACTAAACTTTGCTAATTTTACATTTGTTGTGCATTGGTTCTGCTCGTCCAGTGTTTTGTTTTTGTCTTCTTATTTTCGGTAAGCGACGTTGTTGTAGTTAGTTCACCGCTATAGCTCTCTCTCCTTATCTCTCCTAATTCTTTGAGTGCGCCTAAGCAGCTCTCACGCTTTGCCGCTCTCTTTGCTGCACTGTTGTTGCTCTATCTTTCTGCTCTCTGTGCTCACTGCTCTTTACGCGCACTAATTTCTTTCTCTCGCGCACATTCCTTTTCTTGTTTTTGTTCGTATTCCTTTTGGCATTCCTCGTTTTACAGTAGGTGCCCACTATAATGGACGGGGTAATTTGTTTCAAAAAATCCTGCCTTAAGCAGGTGACTGCCGCCCAGGCAAGCATTTCGTGCTGGCTATGTACCAACGTAGTACACGCGAAGTGTGCCGGATTTTCTGGCCCGACGGCTGACGCCGTAGCCAAGCGCACTGGTTTGCGTTATTGCTGCGATGTGTGTAGGGAGGTGGAGAACGACATGTGTTCGTTTATGCGTCAAACGAAGACTGGATTTAAGGAACTGCTTGGAAGTTTTCGTAAACTTTCCGACCAGTTCTCGGCGCTGGATTCTTCTTTCAATAACCTTAAGTTATTGAATGAATCCCCAAAGCGTAAGAAATCCACACGGGCAGAGAAGTCTTCTGTTAGCGCCACCCAGCTCCCTCTAATTGACCAGCCAGGTACGCCAGTGACACAGCCGCTGATGCCGTTCACCAATCCTCCGATGGTAACGAGATCTGCGGTTCTTCTAGAGAATGTCATTGGGGGTGTGCAATCAGTGACGCCTAAACCGTCCGAAATGTCTGCTGTGGTCTCGTTGCCTGTGCCACAGTTATTAGATTTTCATAGGGCGTGTTCAAGTTCTGGATTACCAGAAGAGAACCTCTGCTCTGGTATTATACCGGAGGCGCCAAAAAAAGCTTGTAGGTGTTCCACAAAAGAAACAAATTTTTGTTTCCAGGCTTGCCCCTGAACTCACATCAAATGATGTTACTGCTTATATTCAAGCAAAAATACAAGCCTTGGATATAAAAGTGGAAAAATTTAAGTTTTCTTATGAGAGGGACATATCGTCCTTCAAAATAAGTGTCCCCAACGAACTCTTTGGCATTATATGTTCCGCACAATTTTGGCCGGAACACGTAATTTTTAAAGAGTTCGAAGCAAAGAAGAAAAAAATCGCCCACCGATTAAACTTCCTTTGCCTTCTTTAGCATCTGCCAAGAAAAATCCGAGCAAAAAAAACTAACAAGCTTCTTAACTCTTTCATATCAAAATGTTAGAGGTCTTTGTACTAAACTTTCAACTTTATATTTAAACAGTCTCTCTTTTTCTTCTCAAGTTCTTGTGTTTACTGAGACTTGGTTAAAGCCGGAGATCCTTAACTCTGAAGTCTTTCCAAATAAGTACACAACCTACAGGTGTGATCGACCTGACCGTCGTGGTGGTGGAGTTCTTATTGCAGTTGATTCCACCATCAATTCGGAACTTTTACAACCGGAGATTCAATCTGCTATTGAATTACTCTGTGTAAAATTACACTTCCCCGGCTTCTTTCATTATATAACCTGTTCTTATATTCCGCCGTCATCGGAGTTATCAGTCTATTTGCAACATTTGTCGGCAATAAAGACTATATTTAATCTGTTATCAGACAGAGATCACTTTTCAGTCCTTGGGGACTTTAATATTTCTAATTGTAATTGGACAACAAGTGTTGACTCAAATACTCTGTTGCCTTCACGGCAACATGACCTTTTCGACGGTCTGTTTGATATGTCATTGTCACAGGTCAATCATATCTTAAACTGTAGTAACAGATCGTTAGATTTATGCTTTGTCTCCGATCCATCTAGAGTGAGTCTAAACAGGACACAACCACTTTCTCTTCCTGAAGATCCTTACCATCCCACTCTTGAAGTTACTTTTGAGTTTGTCGCATGTATGGATAAACATGAAAAACTGTGTAATCGTGTACGCTGCTTTAGAAAAGCAGATTTTAACTTATTAAATTCATTAATTTCTAATTTTGATTGGTCGGAACTATATTTGTCTACAGATATTTCAGTAGCGACCAATATTTTTTATAACACAATTAATTCATTTTTTGATATTTGTGTTCCGTGCTTTTATCCAACTTCCTCAAGTAAGCCGCCATGGTTCACAAGAGAGTTGTCACGGTTAAAAATTTAAAGTCGAGTCTATTTAAAAAGTATAAAAACAATAATTCGCCTTCAGCCTTTTCTCGCTACTTAAGCGCGCGGTCAGATTTTACAGTCTTAAACGCGAAATGTTATAAGACCTATCTAACTCGTTGCAAGGTTCAGTTTACTCAGAACCCCAAACAGTTTTATAGTTTTGTTAACACGAAGCGCAAGTCTCCCGCATTTCCAACGAAACTAACGTTTGAAAATGCTTGTGCAGATACCGACCAAACCATGGCCGATTTGTTTGCAAAGTTTTTTCAAACGACATATTCACCCTCTACACATCACACTCACTTTTATCCATACAACATTCTAAGTTCGAATGGTATCTTCACTCCCTTTCTAAACGAAAGCTCACTTGTAAAGGATCTTTATTTAGTTAAGCCAGTTTTCTCACCTGGCCCTGACGGTGTTCCCGCTTGTATACTTCGGTTCTGTGCCAACTCCTTAAGTAAGCCATTGCTCAAACTATTTTCGCTGTCCTTAGAAACTTCACTCTTTCCTTCTATTTGGAAAGAATCTTTTATTATTCCCCTTCATAAAAAGGGCAGCAAGTCTGATGCAAGCAATTATAGAGGTATCTCTAAATTGTCGGCTATACCTAAATTTTTCGAGAATGTTATAACTCCTCAATTGCAACATTCCTGTAGATCCGTTATTTCTCCTTTTCAACACGGATTTATAAAGCGTCGTTCAACTACGACAAATTTACTTGAGCTGACATCCTTTGTGGTAAAAGGATTTCAGGAAAATCTTCAAACTGATGTTATTTATACTGATTTCAGTAAAGCTTTGACTCAGTGAATCACTCCCTTCTCGCACATAAGCTTGACCTTCTAGGTTTTTCACCAAAATACTTAGTTGGATTGTTAGCTATCTGACTGACAGAACTCAAAGAGTCCTCTTTAAAACCACCCTTTCAAACCCACTTCATGCCACATCTGGGGTTCCTCAAGGGAGTCACCTCGGTCCCCTACTTTTACGCTTTTCATCAATGACCTTCCTTTGGTCATACGTAACTCCCGTACTCTCATGTATGCGGATGATGTAAAGCTTTGTTACCAATTTAAAGACGACCACTGTCACTCACTCTTACAAGCCGACCTAAATAGTTTTTATTCTTGGTGTTGTGCCAATTTTTTAAACCTGAACAGCTCTAAATGCAAGCTGATGACATTCTCTCGAGCCAGTCCAAAGTATGCTTCTTATACTCTTTGTGGTTGTGCCTTGGAAAGAATCACCCTAGTTGATGATTTGGGGGTTCTTTTGGACCGAAAACTTAAGTTTTCCAATCATATTTCTAATATGGTCAATAAAGCCATGGGTGTCTTAGGCTTTATTAAGAGATGGTCTAAGGAATTTGACGATCCTTATCTTACAAAGACCCTCTATATCTCACTTGTTCGTCCCATTCTCGAATACGGGTCATGCGTATGGTGTCCCCAGTACACTATTCATAAGGAACGCATAGAATCTGTACAGAAAAACTTTTTACTTTTTGCCTTACGTGGCCTTAACTGGGATGAAAATTTAAGACTGCCTTCCTATACTAATAGACTTCTATTATTAAACCTGCCTTCCCTAACCAATCGCAGAACCATGCTAGGTGTCTTATTTATTAACAACCTTATGCAAGGTGACATTGACAGTGAGACCCTGGTAAGGCAACTACACTTCTCTGTCCCTTGCAGAACGACACGTAATTACCTTCCACTAACTCTTCCTTATTGTAGATCGAACTATGCACTGCACGATCCGTTCAGGGTATTATGTTCGGACTACAATAAACTTCAACACGTCATAGCTAGCACTAACTCTATCGCTGCTATGAAGTCTTTAATTCTTGTCTATCTAGCACGTAATTAGTATTAGTATTAATCAGTAATAGTATCCTCCTAATAGTATTCCTCGTCATTCTATCTTCTTTTTCTTAATTTTCATTTTTCACTTGCATGTCGCGTGTATCCTCTATTCGACTTTTTATTCCCTATCGCGTTAAATTTCTTTCTCTCGCGTTTCTACTCGCATTTTTACCGCGTTTCCGTGTCGTCCGTTATGCGACGGTGCCTCTCGGTCGGTCAGGCGGGAGGTGGACTTCGTCTGGGTTCCGCGCGCAACAAGCATCGGCTTGGTGTCGTTTGGACCACTTGCTAATACATTCATTGTATTCAACGTCCAACATATGTAAAAAAAAAAAAAAGATGCCATTCGAGCTTGGTACGCTATATGGATAGGAGTGAATGTTTGGCGTAGAGGAAGAATAAGTTGTTTGAAAAAACTTGGCAAACATATCGGCAATGGCCTGATCTGTGTTCGCCTCAGCGTTATCGAACATAAGTTTAGAAGGAAAGCCCGCTGACCTACGCTTCATGTTAACAAAACTATAAAACTGTTTAGGATTCTGAAAGAACTGAATTCTACATTTGGTCAAATAGTTTTTATAACACTTCGCGTTAAACACGGTAAAATTTGCCCGAGCAGTTAGGTAGCGGGAAAAGACAAGCGGTGAGTTTTTCAGCTTGTATTTCTTAAATAAGCTACTCTTTAAGTTTTTTAAGCGAGACAACTCTTTTGTAAACCAAGGAGGCCTACTTGAGCTTGTCGGATAGAAAAACGGAACACAGATATCAAAAGCAGAGTTAAGGGTTTTATAAAATATATTGATAGCCACTGACATATCAGTTGATAGATAAAAGTCAGACCAATCACAATATGAAATTAAATAATTTAAGTATTCAAAGTCTGCTTTCTTAAAGCAGCGCACGCGATTGCACGGCTTTACACTTTTATCCACAAAGCTAATACCCAAGTCGAGATTCACTTCGAAAGTGGGATGATAAGGATCTTCAGGTAGGGAAAGAGGTTGTGCCCTGTCTAAAATCACCCTGGAAGGATCTGAGACGAAACATAGATCAAGCGATCTGTTTAAAGTGTTTTTGACATGATTAACCTGCGACAAAGACATGTCAAACAAACCGTCAAACAGATCATGTTGCCGGGAGGGCAGAAGGAAGTTTCCCTCTGCAATGGATGTCCAATTACATTCCGGGATATTAAAGTCACCCAGGACTATGAAATGATCTCTGTCTGATAACAGATTAAAAATAGTCTTAATTGCAGACAAATGTTGCGAGTAGACTGATAATTCCGATGACGGCGGAATATAGGAGCAGGTTATATACAAGAAAAAACCGGGAAAGTGTAGTTTTACACAGATTAATTCGATGTCGAATTGAAACTGCGGCTGTAAGAGGTCCGACATAATGGAGGAGTCTACTGCAATCAGTACTCCACCACCCCGTCGGTCAGGTCGATCAAGCCTGTAAGTTGTATACCTATCTGGAAAGACTTCAGAGCTTAGAATCTCTGGTTTTAACCAGGTTTCGGTAAAGGCAATAATTTGGGAAGTAAAGGCAAGACTATGAAGATAAAGACTAGAGATTTTCCTACAGAGGCCTCTAACATTTTGATAGGAAAGAATTAAGGAAGAAAGAATATTTGTGTGTCCCCTAGCATTTTCAAAGGCATGAAGAGAAGAGAACTTCAGTTTTTTGAGGACTTTGCACTTGTTGTAGGTCCACTTGGCGATGTAACGGCCAATGTAGGAAGAGTGACGGTCGTTCGGCTTTTTTGTTTTGGAGTGAACTCCTTAACAATAAGGTCGGGCGGCCAGAAAGAAGCTGCGCAAACGTCTTTAAACCGTTCTGCAGGGAGAATAATTTTGAAAGAAGAAATGTCGCGCTTTAATTTGAAGTTGAATTTTTTAACTATCAAATCTTTTACAGGCATCCTTTCGAGAATGTACGATTGTACATCTTCTATGGTTGTGTCTGGAGCCAAGCGAGAGATAAACACCAATTTTTTTTGTTAGTACATTTTTTTCAAACATAGTTTCAATAGACGTGGGGATATAATATAATGCAAAACATATGAAATATATATCGATATGTTTAATATATATTAAAAGCTATCGATATGATAGCTCATAATATATCGTGAAATCTAAATTAATATTTATTTAATAAAAAGTCAATATATAAATTATTAAATAATAATAATAATATGTCTATATTAGAAATCTAGTAAATACCTGCATTCATGCATGCCGATCAACCACGCTATTGGTTGTATATAATTTTACATATGTATGTGTGAACACAAATTAAGTATGTATAAGTGTTTGCATTTATGCACATGTATTTTGGGTAATTGACATGTGCATGAAAAAGAAGAGTCGAGAAACAGCTCGCGCTTCGCGCTCGCATCGTTTATCCTTTTCTTTCATGCACAAGTAATTTAGTTCTGACGTCATCGACAACTTCTTTGCTTTCTTCATATTCATATATACGCCACCTATTGGTTGAGTGTTAGCATATATTTATGCACATGTATTTTCGGTAATTGACATGTGCATGGAAAAGAAGAGTCGAGAAACAGCTCGCGCTCGCATCGTTGTCCTTTTCTTTCATGCATAAGGAATTTAGTTCTGACGTCATCGACAAGTTCTTTGCTGGTCGAAGTGTCGAAATGATTTATCTAATAACTTCAGTGTTTATTGTCTGATCAGATTGCAATTTGGAGGATAAGTTCATATATTATTTATCTATTGTATGCTATGCTAAAGCAGAACGTTTAGAAATGAGTTCTTCGAATGTAAATAGCAATGTAAACCAAAATTGGCGGTTTGCGGGGGCGGTAGGCGTGTTATTCCAAATTGAAAATAAACTTGATCTGCGTATGGTATACAGGAATCTTCATGCTAAATTTGGTGTCCGTAGCTTTTGTAATAGCTGAGATCGGCGCGTTCATCCAGACAGACAGACAGACGGACAGACGGACAGACAGACGGACATGGCTCAATCGACTCGGCTATTGATCCTAAGCAAGAATATATATACTTTATGGGGTCTCCGACGCCTCCTTCTGCCTGTTACATACATTTGCACAAAGTTAGTATACCCTTTTTTGACCATTTTCAATGGTCCAAGGGTATAATAAGAAAACATTAGACAGCTAACCATTGATATTTCATGAATAATAATTAATTTAAGATCGATTAACCTTGAATGAAGGCTATTAACTAAATCATGGCTTAAGGCCCTTAGAGGTGCTGAGCGAGATTGATTAACAGGAAGTGAAAACATGGAATGCAGTGTCGAACCACTAATTCCGAATGCTGCTTTTCCTGTTGGTGCACATAAGAGGATTTTAACAGATGTCGGATCAGCTCCTGGTATACTGTTATACATTACGGATAATGACTGAAAAATTGCTGATATAAGTCGACTCTTTCCGACTCCGGCGCCGCCTCCAACAAATTCATAAAAGACTGTATTGATTTTGGCATTATGCAAAGCATGTGTAAAATATAGCTTCTGCTTTAAATTAAGAGATCTAACTATATTAGCTAAGCTTTCCTGAGAAACTAAGGCTGGAAGCTTGATAAAACGGACATTACTATCTTCATCATTCATATCAATATTTCCATCCACATTTAAAACATTTAGATGTGGATCTATTTCAGGCAATCCTAAAACTGTGAAGCCATCATCTACCACTTCCTGTTCTCCTACTTGATTATTCTCATTTTCTGCTTCCTCTGTTAAGTGGCTCAGAGCATCTTCTAGTTCCCTATCATCTAGTAAATTATATTTTCTGCGATTGTTCTCTACTAACTCCGAACAATTCACAGTCATGTGTGACTAAATCCAAATGCTCATCTCGCCATGGGGCGTAAAGCATTTTTAGCTCTCTGAAAGAGTCACTTGTTTCTGTATTGACATTAAATCTCCTATACCTAATTATGCACGCAGTGGTCCTCTTTCTGATGAAGCCACTATTATCGCGAAGAGCGTAAACTATTGATTCAGAAGCCCTAGGCACATCATCGTCAAAGTCATCTGCATTTTCTTGGCGAGCTCCTCGTTCTGATTTGCAGTAGCTATAAAAAGCGGATATCTCAGTGCCAAATATAAATTTGTTACCTAAATGTTGTAACTTTTGCTTAATAGTTACATTGTTATTGTCTTTAATCTCATTGATTGCCTCACGCATCAACATTGAGATACCTCTCTGAGACTTGTTAATATAATTAACGACGTAGCTGCAGCAAGCATAGGGGTCTAAAATAAACTGAATATCCATATTTGCTCGCTGCAACAAAAGGAGGTGCTTGTTATAAGCGTTAAGCTTGATTGCTGCAAAAGATCGCTTCAAAAAAACTTTTGGTTTCTTTATACTTGATCTTACAGCATTAATGTAGCCCTCATAACTAAGGTTAAGTTGATCGTGGGACAAAAAGTTGTTAAAATCGTTAAAATTTTCTACGCTTTCACGATCAAATGGAAAGTCGAGCAGACTTTGAATTTTTTCGAAATTCCTACGATGCTCGGCCAAATTTGGAGCATTTTCTTCTAAAGGGAGAAGAATTTCTGTTTGAGGCATGGGAGGGTATGGGATACCAAATCTACAAATTTGTTTTGACCTAATTTCTCGCCTGCAAGAGTGCCCGTGACTATGGAGTTGATACTCCAAATATGGAGCAACGTCCGGGCAACTAGAATCAGCAGTAATAAACTGATCAATAAAGGACTTCACAGGCATAAATGTGGACTCATTCTTTAGGTCGAGCTTTGGGGCGTCTTTCAGCCAGAACATGCCATGTATATGTGGAGAGCCTCTTTGCTGAAACTCCACTCGCCAATAAAACTTGATGACCTGGTGACAACCAAAGACACCGCCTTCCTTTTTCATCAGTTTTAAAACCTGTCTATATCGAAAATCGAAATATCTGGCACAGGTCACTGGGTCTGCTCTAATGAGACGAGCTTTCTCATTAAACCCCAAATTTAACGCTTCTTCTTCGGATACTTCTAGCTTGTCTACATTTTTACATAGCAAGACTAAAAGCTCCGGCCACCTAGTTTCCGCTGCGGAAAATGTTATAAAAAAAGTTGGAAGCCCTACCTGCCTAATCATAGCCATCACTTTCTTTTTTCTCGTCCTCCCAATGAGCAGGAGACGTGCGAATACCTTTTAAAAGCCTATAGCCATCATCATGAAGTATTAACCTATTTAAAGTTTCATCATTACGCACATCAGCAGCCGAAATGCCTTGAGTGGCAGAGTGCTTACGTAAGCAAATTGATGTGCTATTCCTAATGCTAATCATTTCTAACTTTTTGAAGTTATGAAATAATTTATCAGTTCTACAACCTCTTCTATCAAAATTCCTAAGCTCTGATCTAACTATAGTTGTAAAACTTTCCTGACATTTCCTTTTAATGCCTGCAAATATTGTGGGAAAAGCCAGCTCCTCTGAATCACAATCGGTTATCATGTCAAGAGGTCGCTGACCCTCTCCTGGTGCTATAGCAATTCGAGGAATATCTATGTTTTCAACAGGGACATTTTCCATGAAGGTTTCTTGACCTCCTGGATTCAACTCTACCTCTTCTTCTACTACTCTATGCTCATTAGGTTGTGCTGCCTTTTCTAACATTTGACACACAATGTCCCTGTCGTCTGCTGACGCAACAAATGGTACAGTCTCAGCTGAGTAAGAAGACAACCACTGCTCATTGATAGTAACCTGGTGCTTCTTATAAAGTTCTGTGTTCACTAAATACCGAATTGCATCAACTATCTTTGAGGGCCTTATGGTTTCAGCCATGAAATCATGGTTATACTCCATCCTACGCTTAAGATGAATCTGAACTACTTCGGCTTCATTAAATGCCCTGGGAAGGGAAGTTACAACATTTGCAACTGGAATTGGCACATTGATCACTGCTCCTTTAATGGCACTTTGACGTCCATATCCAAGAGACTTTATGATCATAAAAGGAAGACGGGGAAAAATCAGCCTTTCTTCTAGAGGCGTCAAGCCTTTCAGGCATTCCGGAAGCTCCGGAAAATTTAGGCCATTTGTAATAGAAGCCTTTGGTTTTTTCCCTGACTTAATACTGCGGCTGCAGGTTTTGCAAAAGCTAAACCTATTATTATGGGATGGAAACATAGAGGAAAGATACAAAATATCAACACTATCTGCCTCACTACACTTTTCCTCTATGACCTCACGCGATGTGGAAACCACAAACCTTTGCAACATATGCAAACCTGATCGGGTCCCTGCTTATTAAAATTGGCTATTAGGCAATCTAAACTAGTTTTAACCTGCGATATCCTATCATCTGGAAGGGTATTCGCACGGTCCACTCTATTGCGGGACGCGTTTCTCCTATGCTCTGCTATCCTATTGGTGCAAATACTCCTATATAGACTCACTCTTTGCGACATATTCCTATGGGCTTCAAAGACCTCACGTTGAGCTCGAATTCGAGCACTGCGTGTGCACTAGTATTGCGTGCCTGCTCAACAATCCTACGAATAGGATTGTTTCTAACCTGAGACCTTTGACTTCTATCTATTGCCCTTTCTAAAATTCGCGTCTCCTGATTTTGTCGCTGAATCGCCCTTCTAACAGCATCTCGTCCGCTTTCGTTGGACCTGAATTGTGGACATTGCCTGCGCCTCGATCGACGCAAAGTGTTGGCAAGTTGTTCGTCTGTTTTAATTGCAGAATCACTGCGACGTACACGGCGACGAACTGCATCCTGCTCTCTTTCCTGAGATCGAAACTCAGCATCTTGCCTGCGACTCGAACGACGCGAAGTGTTGGCAAGTTGTTCGTCTGTTTTAATTGCAGAATCACTGCGACGTACACGGCGACGAACTGCATCCTGCTCTCTTTCCTGAGATCGAAACTCAGCATCTTGCCTGCGACTCGAACGACGCGAAGTGTTGGCAAGTTGTTCGTCTGTTTTAATTGCAGAATCACTGCGACGTACACGGCGACGAACTGCATCCTGCTCTCTTTCCTGAGATCGAAGGTCAGCATCTCGCCTGCGCCTCGAACGACGCGAAGTGTCAGCAAGTTGTTCTTGTAATCTGATTGGCGAAGAAGCCCGAAGAGTAGTGTGACGAATTGGGTCCGGTAATTGCTCAACGGCCCTAAATGTTCTATTACTTCTGCGGACTCGATCCTGTTGACTATCTCTAACCCTTTCCCTAAATTCGAAATTTTGCCTACGTTCTCTATGTGCCTCTAGATTATTTACGCGTTCCTGCTCAGAAAAGTCTATATCTGACCTATTCAAACGATTTCTTTTTCGCTGTGTTTGACTCCTATTGCAAGCTGACTTTCTCTTAAGTCTAGGCATCTTCTAATATATAAGTTTTAAAATAATATATAGGTATGTTAAAAATAAAATTCTTATAAATTAATTTAATTTGAATATATATTTATCAAAAATTAATATATAGTTATATATATAAAATAAAGTTAGTATATTTATTTATATATATAAATATATTCATATATTTAAATAGATATATATATATTATAATTATATTCATATATTTAAATAAATATATGTATATTATTTAAAATAATTATATTATAAATGAAAATAAATATCTAATGAAAGAACAAATAATAATAAAATTTAATAAGGAAAATAAAAATAAACAAAATGTGGAAAAAAGAATAAATATAAATCAAAGAAATAATAAATTAAACCTGCAAGAAATTCCAGCGAAAATTCCAATTTGAATCGCGGAAACGAACCGATACCGATGTCACGTACAATCACACACACTTCAGAAGAGTCTATACACATATATGTATGCATGCACAAAAATACGTTACGCTGTGTACCGCACTTTTCTAAAATTGCGCGCCACGTTCCGGGCAGGGCGCAATCATTCACACGCATAAAAAATGTTCCGTTAACGCATAACAATCACACACGAGGATTTACTTATTATATACTCTACTTATATTAATTTGCATTAAATGTTAAACGTATCACGAACACGCGAATTAATTATATATTATTTTATATTTAATATCGAAAATACAAATGATAATCGACAATCGACGACGACACCGAACACGCCAATCGCAAACTACAAATTAACATAACACTGAAGCGCGCTGCCACCTTGCAACAATTTTGATACGTTGCCAATAATAAAATAATAAAAGTGCGCGAAACCTTAAATTTATAATAATGATCTATAGAATCTAATATACATACAAAATATACATATATTAAAAAAACAAAGTAGAAGAAATGTTAGTACATTTTTTTCAAACATAGTTTCAATAGACGTGGGGATATAATATAATTTACACATATTAATATAATTTATATGCAAAACATATGAAATATATATCGATATGTTTAATATATATTAAAAGCTATCGATATGATAGCTCATAATATATCGTGAAATGTAAATTAATATTTATTTAATAAAAAGTCAATATATAAATTATTAAATAATAATAATAATATGTCTATATTAGAAATCTAGTAAATACCTGCATTCATGCATGCCGATCAACCACGCTATTGGTTGTATATAATTTTACATATGTATGTGTGAACACAAATTAAGTATGTATAAGTGTTTGCATTTATGCACATGTATTTTGGGTAATTGACATGTGCATGAAAAAGAAGAGTCGAGAAACAGCTCGCGCTTCGCGCTCGCATCGTTTATCCTTTTCTTTCATGCACAAGTAATTTAGTTCTGACGTCATCGACAACTTCTTTGCTTTCTTCATATTCATATATACGCCACCTATTGGTTGAGTGTTAGCATATATTTATGCACATGTATTTTCGGTAATTGACATGTGCATGGAAAAGAAGAGTCGAGAAACAGCTCGCGCTTCGCGCTCGCATCGTTGTCCTTTTCTTTCATGCATAAGGAATTTAGTTCTGACGTCATCGACAAGTTCTTTGCTGGTCGAAGTGTCGAAATGGTTTATCTAATAACTTCAGTGTTTATTGTCTGATCGGATTGCAATTTGGAGGATAAGTTCATATATTATTTATCTATATATATGCTAAAGCAGAACGTTAAGAAATGAGTTCTTCGAATGTAAATAGCAATGTAAACCAAAATTGGCGGTTTGCGGGGGCGGTAGGCGTGTTATTCCAAATTGAAAATAAACTTGATCTGCGTATGGTATACAGGAATCTTCATGCTAAATTTGGTGTCCGTAGCTTTTGTAATAGCTGAGATCGGCGCGTTCATCCAGACAGACAGACAGACGGACAGACAGACGGACATGGCTCAATCGACTCGGCTATTGATCCTGAGCAAGAATATATATACTTTATGGGGTCTCCGACGCCTCCTTCTGCCTGTTACATACATTTGCACAAAGTTAGTATACCCTTTTTTGACCATTTTCAATGGTCCAAGGGTATAAAAATATAACGTCTAGCGTTCACCACCATCAAACAATAGGTACAGTCGAATGAAGTCATAGAACTTTAAATGAATACATACGATCTTACATATCAGTTGATAAATCCGATTGGGACGTATGGCTTCATTATTTCGTATATTGTTTTAATACAACCCCTTCTATGGCAATTATATTGTCCATATGAACTTGTTTTTGGTAGAACAAATAATTTGCCCAGAAATTTCACTAATATAACTAGCATAGAACCACTATACATAGATGATTATGCTAAGGAAAGTAAATTTAGATTAGAAAGAGCATATAAAAGAGCTAGAACTATGCTTGAAGAGCATAAAAGAAAAAACAAGGAAAATTATGATTTACAAACAAAAAATTTAGAAATAAAAGTAAGAGATAAAGTCTTATTAAGAAATGAAGTAGGTCATAAATTAGATTTTAAATATACGGGACCCTATAAGGTAGAAAAGATAGAAGAAAGGGACAACATAACAATATCAAATAATTAAAATAAAAAACAAATAGTACATAAAGATCGATTACAAATTTTTTATTCATAAATGACGTCATGATTTAAAAATGTTAAAACAAGAACAAAATATAAAAACTAAAAAAAAAGAATATTAAAAAACAAGAGCAACAGTCGAGTTGCACACGACAGTAGGATACCCTTGGACGTATGTTGCCATAAAAAGTATTTAATTGTATAATACTAATTGCAAGCTATAAATTAATAATAATACTGGAGTGCGCTGCCACCTTGCTTCAATTTCGATATTTTGCCAATAATTTATCGCCGCAATTCCCTAAAGCGGTGTGAGCAGTAGATATCGGTATTTCTTTATAAATTTTAAATTGGTTAATATCGATAACAAGGTCCAAGGGTATAAAAATAAAAAAATAATAATAATTATCAAACCAATTTTCCATTCAATGGTTATACTTAACTATTAGATAATTAAATTTAAATTATTAAAATATGCCCACATACATATTTACATATATCCTGTCATTTAGATTTCTTAATTTCTAACCTATTCCAAACATTACAAACTCATGCCTGAATACTAACAGATATCCCATTGTGATGGCTATGCAAAACCTCAAAAGTCCTAGCACTAATCTTTTCATTATCTAGTATATTTGAAAACGCCCAATCAATATGTGTATCCATATTGGTAGTGGACGTTTTCAAATCTAACAAACTCCTTAATCCTTTGCTAATCAAAAAATTATAAATACTCTTACACCTGTGAAAGGTTTTGAGGCACAAATTAAAATCTCCTAAAACTAGCAAGCTATCCCCTAAATCACCTAAACGAGAAAATTGATGAATTATCTCCTCAAATTCTATTTTAAATGTGGACAGAGGAAAGTCTGGACTTTTATATAATATAAGAAAACTTATAGCATCAAACCTAAATATGCCGAACTCAAAAACTACTGAGCCAAAAGTTTTTCTACTGCTAAAGGTATGGGAAACTCTATCTACTAGCTCGTTCTTTACTTAAATTATGATGCCTGTTAAAGGCCTAATTGATTTAAGTTGAACCACAATAGTGAACCCAGGTATTTCTACAGCTTCATTGCTTATGGAAGTTTCCACGAAGCATAATATTGATGACTGAAGCATCAGCTTGTCCGATCGAATATCTTCAATATGGGAATTCAAGCTCTGAATATTATGGAAGAAAATGTTAAGGGCAGAACTGTTAATTAAATAATCGTAATGAGTACACAGTAGTTTTTCAGTCCGCAATTTCTTCAATTGGACTTTCACTTTATCATTATTTTGATTAGACTTAGAAGGAACAAAGTTCCCAATAATGAATAATCCTAAAGCAGTAGTTGCTCTCCTGCAAGCTTCGTATAATGCAGCACGCTGCATTCTGGAATTAGCATGGACTACCACTTTGCCATACGTAGCTCCCTGACTCTTATGAATTGTGATGCCTTCAGCAGGCACAATTGGAAACTGCCTACGGTCAATGTTAATTTGTGCGTTATTTGAATATTGAAAACTGCGAACAATTTTCTGAATAGGAGTCCATGAAGGATCTGTACGATGTGTACACTTCGAACGCGCAGATTCTCCTACAGTTTCCTCTGTAAATTTCATCCATAAAATGTTGGGAGTGTTGGATGTATTGAAATCTATTTGCATCAACACACCTGATGCCCCGTTTACTAATCCATCCCCTGTGTCTACATTGACCGTCATCATGTACTTGGCAGTATTTTTTAGGAGAAGAGACGTACAGAGTCCCTGTGTAGCGGAAGTTTTAAAACCCTTCACTTCTTCTAATATTCTTTGTTTCCTAGCTGGTTCCAAATGGCCCGCCCTTATAAAATCTTCAGCAGTAGAGAAAAATTGCTCAGTAGCAATTTTTTTTTTTTTTTTTATACGTGGCATTTTTTATTGAATCTTCTCTTTTAACGAGACTAACAATAAGTTTATAAAATCTTACTAGACTAACTTAATTAACAGATGCTGCGGCAACT
Organism: Zaprionus ornatus; assembly: GCA_018904035.1. Classification (NCBI taxonomy): domain Eukaryota; kingdom Metazoa; phylum Arthropoda; class Insecta; order Diptera; family Drosophilidae; genus Zaprionus; species Zaprionus ornatus. The sequence goes on along the minus strand of JAEIFZ010000032.1, from coordinate 1,959,028 downwards.
GATTTAGGTTTATATGTCCCTAACTATATTTAAAGTTGGGTTGGCATGTCAGTTCGACGAAGGCGAGATTGGCTGGACAGCCGTGTAAGGTCCCGCGCAAGGCTGTTTGGATGGGTGGATAGTTTAGTGCGGTAATTTAACATTTGTTGTGCAATTTCATCTCTGACCGGCGATACAGTTAAGTCCCTCTGGATGTTTTCATTTCGAACATACCACGGTGCCCCAGTGATAGTTCTTAGGATTTTCGATTGGGCTCTTTGTATAATTTCAACACTGCTGTTACTGGCGCTTCCCCACAATTGGGAACCATACGTCCATATTGGTTTTAGTACAGATTTGTAGAGTAGGACTTTATATTCCATTCTGAGGGGAGAGCGGGCGTTTAGAAGCCAGTGAAGACTATTAGCTCTTAGCTTTAGGTGTGTTCTTTTAGCTTCAATATGACTACGCCAGGTGAGTCGTCTATCAAGATGGATTCCAAGGTATGTGACTTCATTTGCTTGCGGTATTACGGAGTTGTTCAGTAGGAGAGGAGGGCAATCTTGTCTGTTCAGGGTAAACGTTACATGCTTACTCTTTTGCTCGTTCACTTTTATTCGCCAGTCAGATAGCCATTTCTCAATAGTCACCAAGTGGAGGGCAAGTTGCATTGTTGCTTGTCGCGGGCATTTCGAGCGGCTGAGGATTGCAGTGTCATCGGCGAATGTAGATGTTGTTAGCAGTCTTGATGTCGGTAAGTCTGCTGTGTATAGCACGTATAGAGTTGGGCCCAGTACACTACCTTGAGGAACACCAGCTTCTATAATATGGTCGACGGACATATCAGTGTTGCATTTTACTGAGAATGATCTGTGGTAGAGGTACGATTTTAGGAGTTTGTGGGTGCATTTCGGGAGCATTGACTTAATTTTGTACATGAGGCCATCTAACCAGACTCTATCAAATGCTTGGGAGACATCCAGAAATATCCCTGTGCAGTACTCTCGGTGTTCGAATGCAGTTCGAATTTCGGATGTTATTCGATTGACTTGCTCTATTGTGCCATGTTTTTCTCGAAAGCCAAACTGATGCTCTGGAATTATTTTATGAACTCGTAGGTACGGTATAATGTGGGTCAGTAGGCATTTTTCGAAGAGTTTCGACAAGCATGATATTAGGCTTATGGGTCTATAAGAAGATGGAGACGTATGATCTTTTCCTGGCTTAGGTATCATTATGATAATCGACTTTTTCCATCTCGTTGGGAAGTGGCCAGTTCTAGTAATAGCATTGAAGAGATTGCAGATGGTTTGGACGGCGCAGTATGGAAGTTCGATGATCATCTTTGGAGTTATGAGATCGCAGCCTGGGCTTTTATTAGGCTTAAGACTCTTCAGGATTTTAGCTATTTCGTTTGGTCTAAATTCAATGGGATCATGTGCCGTTAGATTGTCATCTGTTTGCTCCGGTAGCGCAAAGCTATTCGTTGCTGGGTTTGGTTGGAAGACTTTTTAAGGTGCTCCGCAAAAGTGTTGGCTCTGTCTTTATCAGTACGAACCCAAGCACCAGCAGGGTTTTTTATTGGCATAATAGTCTCTATCGGTGGCCTCAGAGATGGGTGTGCTCTCCATAGCGGGTATTTTGTGCTCAATGGTGATAATTGTTCTATGTAGCGGAATTGACAGCGATCTTTTTCATTGTTTAGTTCCTTTGAAAGTTTTCGAGTAGCATCTTTGAGCCTTTGTTTTGCATGTGGCGATCTGTAGGTTTGCCATTCTCTTCGTAAGCGACGTTTTGTCAGAATAAGCTGCTCGATTTGGACGTTGGTCTTGTTTCGTTTATAGTGTAAATTACTACTTTTTGGGGTGGCGATGTGTGCTGCTTCAACAAGAACAGACTCCAAGTGCTTTGTGGATATTTCTATTTCGGCTTTGTTGTTGATCTGTGGTTGTAGTTCAACGTGCGAGCTGACATACTTTTTATATTTAAGCCAGTTGGTTCTATTTGATGTCAATCTGCAGGGACGCACTTCGATGTCCGGGCTTTGGAGATATTTAAGGAGCACCGGTGAGTGATCAGATGACAGGTCCGAGAGAGATACTGCGGTTATAGAACTACTTGGAATATTTTTTGTTATGGCAAAGTCAATCAAGTCTGGGATTTTTCTGGGATCCGTTGGCCAGTATGTTGGTCTGCCCGAGGAAACACAACTGAGCTTATTGCTCGCTTTTATAATTGCGTTATACAATTGTTTCCCTTTGGGATTTACAAGTCGAGACCCCCAGTATGGGTGCTTGGCATTGTAGTCGCCAGCTGCAACGAATCGATCGCCTAGGGTATTGAAGAAATTTATAAATTGATCTTCAGATAGCGTGAAGCGAGGAGGGCAATATACGGCAGCAACTGTTAAATGCCTATGACCAAAGTGTAGAATCAGCGATGTAGCTTGTAAGTAGTTGGTGGCGAACTCGTTGTGAAAATTGTGCTTTATGCGGCTTCTTATTAGGACTCCAGTGCCACCATGTGCTTTACCATCCGGGTGATTTGTGCCGTAGAATAAGTAACCGTTTATTTGAAACTTGTACTTGTTTGTAAGATGTGTCTCGGATATTAACATAACATCGATGTGATTATTGTTTAGGAATTGTGTTAGCTCAAGCTTGTGTCGTGAAACGCCGTTGGCGTTCCATAGAGTTATACGTAGTGAGGTCATGATTATTTCGACTGTTGTGATACAAGCATCTGTATCAATAGACTTTGATTACGCATAAGATCTTCCATAGTTGTTCTCATAAATGTCATGAATTCCGACATGCTTTGTTGTAGAGTGAGCAACAATGATTCGATGTTGTTTTGTGACTGTCCGATTGGTTGATAAGCTTTTGGATAAAGTTCTTCTGCGGGGGCGGAAGATGTTGTGGAAGCTGTGGTCGTTAGGCCTGATTTGAGTGCACTAGCAAATGATACATTTTTGCTGATAGAACCTGTGGGCGGTCTGTCTGTGGAGAAGATTACATCAGGCGAGAATTTGGAGGGCATGATCGTATTTTGGATGCTTCTGGAACGTGCACTGGTCACTCTTTGGCTTAGCCGAATTTTCAAATCTTTGTACACAGGGCATCCTCTGTAGTTTGCTGTGTGGTTACCTCCACAGTTACTACACTTTTTCGCGTTAATATCCTGCTTATTTTGGGGGCATTTGTTAGAGCTGTGGGGCTCACCACAAGATACGCATACAGTAGTAAGTGTGCAATAAGACTTTGTATGGCCGTATTCTTGACAGTTTTCACATTGTACGGGTCCCTTGCGCTTATGCGGTTCCTCGACAGAGATTCTTCGATGTAGAAGGAACTGAAGGTTATATATTGGATGCACCTCACTTTTCTTAAATGCCCAAGTGTCTGGTTCAAGTTCGATCTTGAAGAGGGGTTGTGGCTTTTTGTCTTTGTTGAAGATATTAATGGCTGATCTCACGTTAAAGCCCTGTTCTCTTAGAGCTTCCAAAACTTCGGCAGGATCTATTTCAGACTCAATACCCTTTATTACTACCTGCAGCCCTTTACTGCTTTTCAATTGATATGTATAGTAATTTTTTTCTCTTGATTTAGATATTGCGTGAGCGCTCGGTAATTTTGTTCTGTTTTTACTTGAACCTTGGTCTCATGAATCTTCCCTTTGGTTAGTGGAATGATGTGGAAGCTGTCCTTTCCAATAACGTCTAGTATTTTATTCACTAGGGCGTTTGAACTCTTTTCTCTGATGAATATTGGAGGCGGCTTTGGGTTATACGTTCTAGGTTCTACAGAGTTAGGTAGATCATCTGATTTATCGGCCAAAATGGCAAATCGATTTTGATTATTGGGCATATCAGTTTTCTGCCTGGAGTTGTTACAGTTTATTTTAGACTGGCTGCCAATATTGGATTTTTGTGGACTTAGCTTACGCTTTATTTTTATGTATCGGTCTATCCCAGTCTGTATAGTTGCAGTATTTTTTGATGCGGCCGCAGTGAGCAATAAATTTGTTTTTGGTACTTGTACAGCAGAGGTAGTTGTTCTTGGGGTAGTTTTATCAGTTGTTGCAGAGCAGGAAAGCGCTTTGACGCTTACCAGTCCATCACAATCTTTGATTGAATCGGGGGTTCTTGACCGCACTATATCACCGTCTATGGTGGTTTCTGGCTTTTGTTGTTGTTCGGGCTCCATGGCCTTGAAAGAAAAATAAGCGTTATTTCTCTGTAGAGAGAGCCGCCGCTCGTCTTGTTCACGCTGGCGCTGTGTCCTAATTTCGTTTTGGCTCATTGTAACTCAATTAACTTCCCGCCTGGAAGTATGCAATATTGGTGCTGATGGGCGCTGTTGATTTAACAGAGCACCAGTGCCAATTGAGTCGCTGGTTAACTTCTGATCTTATGCAGCACTGCAGAACAGCTGTTTAGTAGACAGAAGCGACGATGGAATTGCTTGTGTTTATATATTCCAATAAGGAAATATATAAGGAAATAAAAGAAAAGGGCGCCAAAACAGGCCCGCGCGTCCACCACGACTACCCCTCCCGAGGGGGGACCGCCGATCCAAAATCTGGAGAACCAGCAGGGCAACGGATATAGAGACAGTCACGCACAGTAAGCCTCCTTGACACCTCGAGATCACGATTCAGAAAACGAATTGCTATTTCAGCGCTCCAACGACCGTGCAAGTGATTACCTAGCGAAATGGAGGGAGCACGACACAAAAACACGTCTAAACCGCTCGCTGGTTGAACAATTGAGTTAAGTTTCGTTACATTAAATAAATCAACCTCATTATTATTACTAAACAGATGAATTGCATCATCGGGCACTGCCGATGGTTCGCATATTCTAGATTGGAAAAGGACAATATCATCGGCTGTCATACAACCCGATGCCATATTATTTAAGGCAGAAGCGAAAAGCTGATCGTCACGTTGACGCATTATCTCTGTGAGCTCAAAATACAAAAAAAGGTCCCAGAGATACGTACCAAATATTTCATGGTAAGGGTCAGTGGTATTTGGATCGAAAATCCAACTACCTCCTACGGGCTGTAACTGTCTAAGATCACCGAATACGATGATAGAAACACCACCAAAAGGAGAAGTATTTTTGAAAATTTGCTTCAAACGAGAATCTAAATAAGAAAACATTAGAGAGCTAACCATTGATATTTCATTAATAATAATTAATTTAAGATCGATTAACCTTGAATGAAGGCTATTAACTAAATCATGGCTTAAGGCCCTTAGAGGTGCTGAGCGAGATTGATTAACAGGAAGTGAAAACATGGAATGCAGTGTCGAACCACTAATTCCGAATGCTGCTTTTCCTGTTGGTGCACATAAGAGGATTTTAACAGATGTCGGATAAGCTCCTGGTATACTGTTATACATTACGGATAATGACTGAAAAATTGCTGATATAAGTCGACTCTTTCCGACTCCGGCGCCGCCTCCAACAAATTCATAAAAGACTGTATTGATTTTGGCATTATGCAAAGCATGTGTAAAATATAGCTTCTGCTTTAAATTAAGAGATCTAACTATATTAGCTAAGCTTTCCTGAGAAACTAAGGCTGGAAGCTTGATAAAACGGACATTACTATCTTCATCATTCATATCAATATTTCCATCCACATTTAAAACATTTAGATGTGGATCTATTTCAGGCAATCCTAAAACTGTGAAGCCATCATCTACCACTTCCTGTTCTCCTACTTGATTATTCTCATTTTCTGCTTCCTCTGTTAAGTGGCTCAGAGCATCTTCTAGTTCCCTATCATCTAGTAAATTATATTTTCTGCGATTGTTCTCTATTAACTCCGAATTTTCCCTACAGAACAATTCACAGTCATGTGTGACTAAATCCAAATGCTCATCTCGCCATGGGGCGTAAAGCATTTTTAGCTCTCTGAAAGAGTCACTTGTTTCTGTATTGACATTAAATTTCCTATACCTAATTATGCACGCAGTGGTCCTCTTTCTGATGAAGCCACTATTATCGCGAAGAGCGTAAACTATTGATTCAGAAGCCCTAGGCACATCATCGTCAAAGTCATCTGCATTTTCTTGGCGAGCTCCTCGTTCTGATTTGCAGTAGCTATAAAAAGCGGATATCTCAGTGCCAAATATAAATTTGTTACCTAAATGTTGTAACTTTTGCTTAATAGTTACATTGTTATTGTCTTTTATCTCATTGATTGCCTCACGCATCAACATTGAGATACCTCTCTGAGACATGTTAATATAATTAACGACGTAGCTGCAGCAAGCATAGGGGTCTAAAATAAACTGAATATCCATATTTGCTCGCTGCAACAAAAGGAGGTGCTTGTTATAAGCGTTAAGCTGGATTGCTGCAAAAGATCGCTTCAAAAAAACTTTTGGTTTCTTTATACTTGATCTTACAGCATTAATGTAGCCCTCATAACTAAGGTTAAGTTGATCGTGGGACAAAAAGTTGTTAAAATCGTTAAAATTTTCTACGCTTTCACGATCAAATGGGAAGTCGAGCAGACTTTGAATTTTTTCGAAATTCCTACGATGCTCGGCCAAATTTGGAGCATTTTCTTCTAAAGGGAAAAGAATTTCTGTTTGAGGCATGGGAGGGTATGGGATACCAAATCTACAAATTTGTTTTGACCTAATTTCTCGCCTGCAAGAGTGCCCGTGACTATGGAGTTGATACTCCAAATATGGAGCAACGTCCGGGCAACTAGAATCAGCAGTAATAAACTGATCAATAAAGGACTTCACAGGCATAAATGTGGACTCATTCTTTAGGTCGAGCTTTGGGGCGTCTTTCAGCCAGAACATGCCATGTATATGTGGAGAGCCTCTTTGCTGAAACTCCACTCGCCAATAAAACTTGATGACCTGGTGACAACCAAAGACACCGCCTTCCTTTTTCATCAGTTTTAAAACCTGTCTATATCGAAAATCGAAATATTTGGCACAGGTCACTGGGTCTGCTCTAATGAGACGAGCTTTCTCATTAAACCCCAAATTTAACGCTTCTTCTTCGGATACTTCTAGCTTGTCTACATTTTTACATAGCAAGACTAAAAGCTCCGGCCACCTAGTTTCCGCTGCGGAAAATGTTATAAAAAAAGTTGGAAGCCCTACCTGCCTAATCATAGCCATCACTTTCTTTTTCTCGTCCTCCCAATGAGCAGGAGACGTGCGAATACCTTTTAAAAGCCTATAGCCATCATCATGAAGTATTAACCTATTTAAAGTTTCATCATTACGCACATCAGCAGCCGAAATGCCTTGAGTGGCAGAGTGCTTACGTAAGCAAATTGATGTGCTATTCCTAATGCTAATCATTTCTAACTTTTTGAAGTTATGAAATAATTTATCAGTTCTACAACCTCTTCAATCAAAATTCCTAAGCTCTGATCTAACTTGTGACGACGTATGAAACGCGTCACAAAGATTTATCTAGTTTTAAGTTTAAATGGACGAAATATATTTTAAGTTGATAATACCCCATGGGTTTACATGTAATGGGTAGCAAGCAAAGGCAAAAGGCAAAGACATAGACAAGGCATAGGCAAAGACATTGACAAGGCATAGGCGAGACATAGGCAGGGGCATAGGCAAGTGCAAGTCCGCGGGGTGCAGAATACAAGCAAACGCCCGTTGGTCGGCGCCCATGCACACAAGCAACGGCGGCTCGACAAATTTTGCGACGCCTGTGTAACGGCGTCTCGAGACAAAGCATAAGCGAGACATATGCAGGGGCATAGGCAAGTGCAAGCCCGCGGGGTGCAGAATACAAGCAAACGCCCGTTGGTCGGCGCCCATGCACACAAGTAACGGCGTCTTGACAAATTTTGCGACGCCTGGGTAACGGCGTCTCGACAAATCTCGCGACGCATGTGTAACGGCGCCCGAAAATTCCAGAAGCAGACCGAAGCGAGCAAAAGCAGACGAGCAGAGCGGAGCGAGCAGAGCAAAGCGAGCAGAGCAAAGCGAGCAGAGCGAAGCGAGCAGAAGCATGCAGGCAGCACGAAGCCGACGCAGCACACGAACGGATCGATGCAGGCGACAAGTCGCAAGCCGAACTAGGCAAAGCTACGAGTCGCGTGCCGATCTAGGCATGCAGGGCGCCAGGCTAGGCAAAACGGCAAGTTCGCAAGCAAAGCGACACGAGCCGAAGCATGATCGGCCGAGCATAGGCAGCGACCGCGGGTAGCGACCGCGGGCAGCGCCGCCCAGGCAGCGACCGCGGACAGCGGCGGGCAGCAGCGGACGGAAAGCGTCGAAATCAAGGCTGCAAAATTAGGCCACGACACAGAAGTGCCAGGCAAGTGAAAGAGGTCAGTCAGATCCGCTCTCAAAGTGAAAAAAGTGAAAGGACCTAAAAATATAAAAAAAGAAATAGAAAAGGAAGCAAGGACTCAACACAAAGGACAATGGACAAGGACACTGTTGAAGAAGAAACGGGGTAAGCAGTGCAAAGAAAACAGAAGGAAGCAAAGTTAAAAGAAGCAACGTATGGTGCGAAGTAGGTAGGGACACAGAGAGGCAGGGATAGTTAAGTGAATATTTTGTAATAAAAATACGGAAACGGAACTTGTGAATAAAAGAAAAGTAAACCATAAACAATGCGTAGGCACTTTTAAACGAAAACTTGCGGTGAATATTTCGGCCACTTTCCCTTCGTAGACGTGTTTGCAGGAAAGTTCGCGTGTGCGCCCGATTGTGTCTGTGTGCTGTGAACGATCGCTAGTTGACAAGCAAATACGTAAACTTGTGTCCAGAGACGAGTTGCGGTGTGGTGCAATACACCACCGAAGCGACTTGTGGGAGTACAGGTGAAGCTATTTGCGGTCACGAGCGTTCCCCACGGCCTGCAGCCGATCGGGTGCGCAGCGAAAACGCGGCCAAAAAGTGTCAGGTACGGTGAAAACACCCTTCTGCGTCGTTCACGAGTACACGTGGAAGACACGGGCCACGTGTACGCGTGAAAAAGGGCGTGTTCGCTGTGCCCGACATGTCTCAGCTTTTTCTGATCTGCCAGTGACCCCTTTCTCTCTCTTTCTAAACGTCTTGGTAGTCCTAGTCATTTATAAATTTTGCTGTAAAGACCCTGGCTAGACTGAGAGTTATACCCTAGCCCGAGAAAACATCTTTACAGATGGCGCCCGAGCAGGGACTACTAAGACTAGACATTTAGAAGAGAAATTTTAACATCTTTTAGTGGATTAAAGACCCACAGAGGTAAATTGGCAGGCTATGTTAGACAAGCGCAGAGAACCGCAGAACTAGACAAGGGGTAGAGCATGTTTTAAATAGGGTATCATAGCAAGCATAGGGAACATTGATTTTTTCTAAAAAATATTAGTTTGTAGGGCAGGCTGTACACGTGTTTTTCTGGAAAACCAGTACAACAAAGCGAGCATAGGGAACGTAGGTAATTTCTAAAAAAATCTAGGGTACAGATGGTACACGTTTTTAACTACTGCGCACGCGGGCGTTTGCGCCAACTTTAGCTGTATTTTTTTCCTCACTGCTTGACCCTTTTCCCCCTGCGCCGGCGTAACCTGACCGGTGGCACTACCGAGACCAGGTACTATAAGACTCGGTGCCGAATACCGAGGCAGTCAGTTGAGTGCGGACACTCAAACGAGTAACAGCGATCGCGAACTAAAGCAAAGCAAAGGAAGAATCCTTAAAAGGAAGTTAAAAGAGATTCCTTCATTTTTTGGAATAAAATTTTAAAACGTCTCAAGCAACGCGCTAGTGCAACATAAATTAAACAAAAATGGGAACACAGTGGATCGCCTTTCGTCGCAAGAATGAGCTCCAGGCAATCCTAAAGGAACTAGGATTGGACACCAGCGGTACAGTGGAGGAGATGCGCAGTCGCCTGGTGGCAGTCGTAAACCAGGGCGACTTGTCGAAGGAGCAGCTGCAGCGTATGCTAGAGTTAGAAGCTAGCCTAGGCACCGCGCCCACCCCTGATGTCAAGGAGGTTCGATCCCGTGGCCCGTCACCAGTGCCCAAGGACCCGAACACAGAGGACGTGTCCCCGATGCCCGGAGCGGATACGCGCCGCGCTGCAAACACAGCGGCCGTAACCACGTTGCCCGTTCCCAACTTCGCGGCAAGAGCCCCGGCCACGAGCGGTATGGCTGGAGCCGGCTACAGGAGGATGGAGCCATACGAACTGGCAGACCGTGTGCACCGCTGGGGCGTGTCGTTTAGTGGGGCGGCGGCGGATCCGTGGCGCTTCATTTAGCATCTGGAGGAGAAGGCTGAAATGTACCAAATCAACGTACAACAGCTGCCACAGGCGATCGCGAACACGCTGTCGGGACAGGCCGAGGACTGGTTCCGGGTGAACCGCCTTTACCGAGCCACGTGGGAGGAATTTAAGCAAGAATTCACGGACTTCTTCTTACCCCCGCGTTATTTCCAACGACTGGAGGACGCGATACGTAGTCGCGTACAACGACAAGGCGAGCCGTTCCGCGATTACACCCTGGAGTTACGAACCATGATGCAACGCGCCAGATACACTCGGGAGCAGGAGCTAGAGAGGATCTACGACAACTTGTTGCCCGAATACCAGCTGTTCACACGGCGCCATGAGTTCGAGACTCTGGCCCAGCTGAGCCAGCTGATTACGACCTACGAGACCACCAAGGGATTACAACGGCAGCGAGGACCCAGATATCCAGAGCAACGGAGGAGCGACCAACAACCAAGATCGACGCCAATTTCGGCCACGAGCGAGGGCGGAACCACTCCCTTGGCGAACGGAGCCGCGGCGGCGCCGGAACCCACAAGGAGCAACACGCAGCGCCTGTGCTACAACTGCGCGCAGCCGGGACACGTGCAGACGAACTGCCGCAACGACAGGGTCCTTTTCTGCTGGGACTGTGGACGGCGTGACGTGCGCACTATGGACTGCTGCCGGCGGGACCAGGCGGGAAATGCTTCGCGTCTTCAACCGATGGGGAACCAGTCGGAGACGCAACCTCAGGGTCCCCAGAAGTAGTACCGATGCGGTGCGGCAGTGGTCGTGTCATCGCAATTGTCAATATTGAGGATTTGACGACGGATGCCACGATCGACACCGGAGCTACACGCAGCTTCATAAGTGAGCGTATGGCCACCCGGCTGAGTACGCCCGATAACGAGCGGGCGGCGCTGGTCCGTATCAAGTTGGCTGACGGATCGTCGAGGGAAGTAACACGAGCGCTACGAGTGCGTGTCCAGCTCGGACAGAAGGAGACGATCATACCGATGCTGGTTCTACCGGTCATCTTGGATGATGTAATCCTCGGCATGGACTTCCTGTGCGGCATCGAGGCAACCCTCGAGTGCGGGCAAGCACGGTTGCGCCTCCAAAGTACACCGGAGGAGACAACCCCGACGGCCGGAACAACTCGCCGGGCAACGGAGGAAGCAGTAGCGCAGGCAAATAGTAAGGCCGCGGTCTTACCACCAGTTTGTCCCACCGCGCGGCGACTGAATCCGTTCCGACGACCCAGGAATACAGACGGACAGAGCAGCGAACATGGCAGAGATCACCAACGAAGGGAACTTTAACAGACGCAGGAACAACGTGTAGGAAATCAAAGCAGAGTACGAGACGAACAGGGCGTGGAGAAGCAGCCGGGTGTTCCAAACGTGGCGAACAACCCGGGAACAGAGGAAGGCACGAGGAAACCAGGCGAAGACGCGAGCCAGGTTACCTTAGCAGCTCGAAGCAAGCGCAGGCGCCGTAGGGGACAGCCTACGCCTGGCCACGCTGCATTGCGAGGCGCCGCGACGCAGGAAACGGGCGCAGCGTCAGACGAGGAACAGGTGGAGGCCTTCCTACAGTCTGAACTGGCCAAATTCGATGGGATGATGGGGGTGTCGCACATTGCGGAGCACACCATCACCATGAGGGATGCGTACCCTATCAAGCAGAGGTACTACCCGAAGAATCCGGCCATGCAGAAGATCATCAACGAGCAAGTTGATGAGCTTCTGCGAGATGGTAGGATTGAGCCGTCCAGAAGCCCATAGACGTCCAGGCTATGTTAGACAAGCGCAGAGAACCGCAGAACTAGACAAGGGGTAGAGCATGTTTTAAATAGGGTATCATAGCAAGCATAGGGAACATTGATTTTTTTCTAAAAAAAATATAGTTTGTAGGGCAGGCTGTACACGTGTTTTTCTGGAAAACCAGTACAACAAAGCGAGCATAGGGAACGTAGGTAATTTCTAAAAAAAATCTAGGGTACAGATGGTACACGTTTTTAACTACTGCGCACGCGGGCGTTTGCGCCAACTTTAGCTGTATTTTTTTCCTCACTGCTTGACCCTTTTTCCCCCTGCGCCGGCGTAACCTGACCGGTGGCACTACCGAGACCAGGTACTATAAGACTCGGTGCCGAATACCGAGGCAGTCAGTTGAGTGCGGACACTCAAACGAGTAACAGCGATCGCGAACTAAAGCAAAGCAAAGGAAGAATCCTTAAAAGGAAGTTAAAAGAGATTCCTTCATTTTTTGGAATAAAATTTTAAAACGTCTCAAGCAACGCGCTAGTGCAACATAAATTAAACAAAAATGGGAACACAGTGGATCGCCTTTCGTCGCAAGAATGAGCTCCAGGCAATCCTAAAGGAACTAGGATTGGACACCAGCGGTACAGTGGAGGAGATGCGCAGTCGCCTGGTGGCAGTCGTAAACCAGGGCGACTTGTCGAAGAGGCAGCTGCAGCGTATGCTAGAGTTAGAAGCTAGCCTAGGCACCGCGCCCATCCCTGATGTCAAGGAGGTTCGATCCCGTGGCCCGTCACCAGTGCCCAAGGACCCGAACACAGAGGACGTGTCCCCGATGCCCGGAGCGGATACGCGCCGCGCTGCAAACACAGCGGCCGTAACCACGTTGCCCGTTCCCAACTTCGCGGCAAGAGCCCCGGCCACGAGCGGTATGGCTGGAGCCGGCTACAGGAGGATGGAGCCATACGAACTGGCAGACCGTGTGCACCGCTGGGGCGTGTCGTTTAGTGGGGCGGCGGCGGATCCGTGGCGCTTCATTTAGCATCTGGAGGAGAAGGCTGAAATGTACCAAATCAACGTACAACAGCTGCCACAGGCGATCGCGAACACGCTGTCGGGACAGGCCGAGGACTGGTTCCGGGTGAACCGCCTTTACCGAGCCACGTGGGAGGAATTTAAGCAAGAATTCACGGACTTCTTCTTACCCCCGCGTTATTTCCAACGACTGGAGGACGCGATACGTAGTCGCGTACAACGACAAGGCGAGCCGTTCCGCGATTACACCCTGGAGTTACGAACCATGATGCAACGCGCCAGATACACTCGGGAGCAGGAGCTAGAGAGGATCTACGACAACTTGTTGCCCGAATACCAGCTGTTCACACGGCGCCATGAGTTCGAGACTCTGGCCCAGCTGAGCCAGCTGATTACGACCTACGAGACCACCAAGGGATTACAACGGCAGCGAGGACCCAGATATCCAGAGCAACGGAGGAGCGACCAACAACCAAGATCGACGCCAATTTCGGCCACGAGCGAGGGCGGAACCACTCCCTTGGCGAACGGAGCCGCGGCGGCGCCGGAACCCACAAGGAGCAACACGCAGCGCCTGTGCTACAACTGCGCGCAGCCGGGACACGTGCAGACGAACTGCCGCAACGACAGGGTCCTTTTCTGCTGGGACTGTGGACGGCGTGACGTGCGCACTATGGACTGCTGCCGGCGGGACCAGGCGGGAAATGCTTCGCGTCTTCAACCGATGGGGAACCAGTCGGAGACGCAACCTCAGGGTCCCCAGAAGTAGTACCGATGCGGTGCGGCAGTGGTCGTGTCATCGCAATTGTCAATATTGAGGATTTGACGACGGATGCCACGATCGACACCGGAGCTACACGCAGCTTCATAAGTGAGCGTATGGCCACCCGGCTGAGTACGCTGGTCCGTATCAAGTTGGCTGACGGATCGTCGAGGGAAGTAACACGAGCGCTACGAGTGCGTGTCCAGCTCGGACAAAAGGAGACGATCATACCGATGCTGGTTCTACCGGTCATCTTGGATGATGTAATCCTCGGCATGGACTTCCTGTGCAGCATCGAGGCAACCCTCGAGTGCGGGCAAGCACGGTTGCGCCTCCAAAGTACACCGGAGGAGACAACCCCGACGGCCGGAACAACTCGCCGGGCAACGGAGGAAGCAGTAGCGCAGGCAAATAGTAAGGCCGCGGTCTTACCACCAGTTTGTCCCACCGCGCGGCGACTGAATCCGTTCCGACGACCCAGGAATACAGACGGACAGAGCAGCGAACATGGCAGAGATCACCAACGAAGGGAACTTTAACAGACGCAGGAACAACGTGTAGGAAATCAAAGCAGAGTACGAGACGAACAGGGCGTGGAGAAGCAGCCGGGTGTTCCAAACGTGGCGAACAACCCGGGAACAGAGGAAGGCACGAGGAAACCAGGCGAAGACGCGAGCCAGGTTACCTTAGCAGCTCGAAGCAAGCGCAGGCGCCGTAGGGGACAGCCTACGCCTGGCCACGCTGCATTGCGAGGCGCCGCGACGCAGGAAACGGGCGCAGCGTCAGACGAGGAACAGGTGGAGGCCTTCCTACAGTCTGAACTGGCCAAATTCGATGGGATGATGGGGGTGTCGCACATTGCGGAGCACACCATCACCATGAGGGATGCGTACCCTATCAAGCAGAGGTACTACCCGAAGAATCCGGCCATGCAGAAGATCATCAACGAGCAAGTTGATGAGCTTCTGCGAGATGGTAGGATTGAGCCGTCCAGAAGCCCATACAGTGCACCAATTGTACTCGTCGGGAAGAAGACTGGAGAGATGCGGATGTGCGTGGATTATCGCCAGCTCAACGCGAAATCCATTCCGGACGCATACCCACTGCCGCGGATCAACCATATCTTGGAGAAGCTCAAGGATGCGAAGTTCATTTCCACATTGGATCTGAAGAGTGGGTATTGGCAGATACCTATGGCCCGGAGCAGCCGAGAGTACACCGCATTCACGGTACCCGGCCGAGGTCTCTTCCACTGGAAGGTGATGCCCTTTGGGTTGCATTCAGCCCCGGCCACATTTCAACGCGCGTTGGACGGAGTCATCGGACCAGACATGGAGCCACATGCGTTCGCATACCTCGACGATATCATCGTCATAGGGCGATCGTTTAAGGAACACTTGGACAACCTTCGAGAGGTGTTCCGGAGACTGCGGAATGCGAACTTGCGCCTGAACAAGGCCAAGTGCAGCTTCTTCCAGAAAAGCATCGTTTATTTGGGGCACCAGGTCAGCGAAGGTGGGATTCACACGGATCCTAACAAGATTGCCGCGATCAAAGAACTGCAACCGCCCACGACCGTCAAGGAACTGAGGAGATGTCTGGGAATCGCCTCCTGGTACCGACGCTTCGTGCCAAATTTCGCCACCTTGGTGCAACCCATGTCAGCACTGCTGAAAAAGGGTCGCCGATGGACGTGGAGCGAGGATCAGCAGCGGGCATTCGAGGCGTTGAAGACGAGCCTTACGGAAGCACCGGTACTGGCCTGCCCGGACTTCAGCGAGCGGTTCACGCTTCAAACGGACGCAAGCGACGTTGGACTTGGCGCGGTACTAACTCAACAGATACAAGGCACCGAACGAGTCATTGCTTACGCGAGTCGACGCCTCTCCGGAGCCGAGAGCCGTTACTCCACCACAGAGAAGGAGTGCTTGGCTATCGTGTGGGCAATTCGGAAGTTGCGGTGTTACCTCGAGGGATATGAGTTCGATGTCATCACGGACCACCTGGCACTCAAGTGGCTGAACAGCATCGAGAATCCCACCGGAAGGATTGCGCGCTGGGCGTTAGAACTTCAGCAGTTCCGCTTTAACGTGCATTACCGTCGGGGGGATCAGAACGTGGTGGCGGACGCGTTGTCCAGACGTCCATTAGAAACGCTACAGCAAGCCACGCAGGAGAACTTGCCTTGTCCATGGATCACCCGAATGCTGGATCTTCTGGAGAAGGAGCCCGAGAAATACCCGGAATTCATCAAGGAACATGACCAGCTTTACAGACGAGGAGGATTTCGACCTGACGAGGAGGACTACACGCCGTGGAAACTTTGCGTACCCAAACCATTACGCCAGCGAGTGCTTAGCGAGTGTCACGATCAACCCGCCGCCGGACATCAGGGAGTACGGAAAACCCTGAACCGGGTCCGTCAACGTTACTACTGGCCAGGACTCTTTCGAGACGTAGCCCGATACGTTCAGAAATGCGAGACCGGCCAGAAATTCAAGGTGAGCCAACTGAAACCTCCAGGGCGGATGCACACCCGGCAAGTACAGGCACCTTTCGACGTCCTGTGCGCGGATTTCGTGGGACCACTCCCACGCTCTACCCACGGGAATACCATGCTCTTGGTATTTTTCGACGCATTCTCGAAGTGGGTGGAACTGGTTCCATTACGGAAGGCAACGGCGATTCACCTGATGCGCTCGTTCCGGGAACGAATTTTGGCCAGGTTCGGCGTGCCCCAAACCTTCGTCTGCGACAATGGGACACAGTTCACGAGCCGGATCTTCGTGAATTTCTGCAAACAACTGGGCATGGACTTGCAACACACCGCACCGTACACACCACAGCAAAATCCTACCGAGAGGGCGAACCGCACCATTAAAACCATGGTGGCGCAATATTTAGGCGAGGAACAGAGGACGTGGGACGAGCACCTGCCCGAAATTAGCCTGGCGATAAATACCAGTGCCTCGGACACCACTGGATTTAGTCCGGCGTATTTAGTGCAGGGCCGCGAACCCCGTTTGCCTGGAGCACTTTACGAGGAAGTGACTCCAATCATCCGAACGGAATCTAGAACACCGGAGGACAAGGAACGACACCTACAGGAAGTACACAGGACCGCGGCCGAGAATGCGCAGCAAGCGAGTGCGATCCAAGGACGGCACTATAACCTGCGTCGCCGAGAATGGAAGCCAGCCATCGGCGATCTCGTCCTGCTGCGACAACATCACTTGTCGAAAGCAGTCGACGGATTTGCCGCCAAACTCGCACCTCGCTATGACGGTCCTTACAGAGTACTGATGTATACTTCGCCTACAATCTTACGGCTGCAGGAGGTTACGACGAAACAACGACGCAACGCCGGATTGAACGACCTGAAGGCGTACTTCGAAGGAGAACACACCAGCGAAGGTCACCAGGTATCTGGGGGCAAGGGGAGATTTAAGTAAGCGGATAGGCAGGTTAGATATTAAGACATAGACGGAAGCCTTAGACGCACCATGTTAGGTAGGGACCTCTCAACTTTGCACCCACTATGACCTATCAGGTGAACACTCCTGAAATAACCCTTTGTAATTCATAGCCTCGAACTGGTCCGCGACTGGTCCCCACCTGAGCAGCGGCCAGCGGATGAGGGGGTCCTCGACATAATGTTCGAGGGATGGGACCTGGAAGGCATGCCACCACTGGTACCGCAGCCTGAAACCACCAGCGCCGATTCGACCGAAACCGAGGTGTGGTTCCCGGACTGGCTAGCGTCAAGCACTGAGCAGCCACCCGCCGACGACCCCAACGACGCCATGGAGACGGAGGAGTGGCTTATAAATGATCTGCTCGCAGCTCAGGGATTTGCGGGCCATTTCCTCGCCGGGGTCGCCGAAGCGCCAAAAGTGGAGGCTTACCCCGAGGAATTAGGCCGGTACAGCCCCATCAGCGAGGCGAGCAGCTTCGGCATACCGCCTGCGCCGGCCGTTCGCGAGACAGAGTCGGGTGGGCCGCCCGAGGAAGAAGAACCCTCTACAAGCCGGGCTTGTACAACGGGAGACGGGCCGGTCTTTCCCCCAGCACGGATTTGGCGCATCCTCACACCGCCCCCCCTAAAGGGCATACTCAAAGGCGAGAGTGTCTACGTGAAGGTGCGGGCCGGACCGTTTCCATCATCCTCTGAGGAGGAGTCGGAGGAGGATTCAGTGTGGCCACCCGCGCGTCCCGTTATTGACCACCGGGCGGAGGTCGGAGAGGCCTTATTGTCGATGTTGCGGGCCGAGAGGCTGCCCATTACCGGGCGGAAGCACCCGGAGCAGTGGGTTCTCGCTCCGCGAGAATGGCGAGTGCCCACTTTCGACCACCGTTTGCCTCGCCGGGTGGTAGAGCGAGTGCAACGGCAGCTGGAGCGACACCCCCGCAAGCCAGCGTCGCTTTTGGCAGATGGAGACGGCGTACGCTTCCGGGCACGCATCAACGGTCGGGGAGCGGTGACCGTCATCGAGCGGAGCCAATAGATTGGAACGGCGGAAGCCGCGTAGCTTTAGAAAAAACTGTACTTTTCGTTTCTTTTTACCTTTTTTATTTACCTCAACCCCGGTGAAGTAAGGGGGGGGTGTGACGACGTATGAAACGCGTCACAAAGATTTATCTAGTTTTAAGTTTAAATGGACGAAATATATTTTAAGTTGATAATACCCCATGGGTTTACATGTAATGGGTAGCAAGCAAAGGCAAAAGGCAAAGACATAGACAAGGCATAGGCAAAGACATTGACAAGGCATAGGCGAGACATAGGCAGGGGCATAGGCAAGTGCAAGTCCGCGGGGTGCAGAATACAAGCAAACGCCCGTTGGTCGGCGCCCATGCACACAAGCAACGGCGGCTCGACAAATTTTGCGACGCCTGTGTAACGGCGTCTCGAGACAAAGCATAAGCGAGACATATGCAGGGGCATAGGCAAGTAAGCCCGCGGGGTGCAGAATACAAGCAAACGCCCGTTGGTCGGCGCCCATGCACACAAGTAACGGCGTCTTGACAAATTTTGCGACGCCTGGGTAACGGCGTCTCGACAAATCTCGCGACGCATGTGTAACGGCGCCCGAAAATTCCAGAAGCAGACCGAAGCGAGCAAAAGCAGACGAGCAGAGCGGAGCGAGCAGAGCAAAGCGAGCAGAGCAAAGCGAGCAGAGCGAAGCGAGCAGAAGCATGCAGGCAGCACGAAGCCGACGCAGCACACGAACGGATCGATGCAGGCGACAAGTCGCAACGAACTAAGAAAAAGTTACGAGTCGCGTGCCGATCTAGGCATGCAGGGCGCCAGGCTAGGCAAAACGGCAAGTTCGCAAGCAAAGCGACACGAGCCGAAGCATGATCGGCCGAGCATAGGCAGCGACCGCGGGTAGCGACCGCGGGCAGCGCCGCCCAGGCAGCGACCGCGGACAGCGGCGGGCAGCAGCGGACGGAAAGCGTCGAAATCAAGGCTGCAAAATTAGGCCACGACACAGAAGTGCCAGGCAAGTGAAAGAGGTCAGTCAGATTCGCTCTCAAAGTGAAAAAAAGTGAAAAGGACCTAAAAATATAAAAAAAAAGAAAATAGAAAAGGAAGCAAGGACTCAACACAAAGGACAATGGACAAGGACACTGTTGAAGAAGAAACGGGGTAAGCAGTGCAAAGAAAAAAGAAGGAAGCAAAGTTAAAAGAAGCAACGTATGGTGCGAAGTAGGTAGGGACACAGAGAGGCAGGGATAGTTAAGTGAATATTTTGTAATAAAAATACGGAAACGGAACTTGTGAATAAAAGAAAAGTAAACCATAAACAATGCGTAGGCACTTTTAAACGAAAACTTTGCGGTGAATATTTCGGCCACTTTCCCTTCGTAGACGTGTTTGCAGGAAAGTTCGCGTGTGCGCCCGATTGTGTCTGTGTGCTGTGAACGATCGCTAGTTGACAAGCAAATACGTAAACTTGTGTCCAGAGACGAGTTGCGGTGTGGTGCAATACACCACCGAAGCGACTTGTGGGAGTACAGGTGAAGGTAGTTTCCGGTCACGAGCGTTCCCCACGGCCTGCAGCCGATCGGGTGCGCAGCGAAAACGCGGCCAAAAAGTGTCAGGTACGGTGAAAACACCCTTCTGCGTCGTTCACGAGTACACGTGGAAGACACGGGCCACGTGTACGCGAGAAAAGGGCGTGTTCGCTGTGCCCGACATGTCTCAGCTTTTTCTGATCTGCCAGTGACCCCTTTCTCTCTTTCTAAACGTCTTGGTAGTCCTA
The DNA here is from genome assembly GCA_018904035.1 of Zaprionus ornatus. Taxonomy (NCBI): domain Eukaryota; kingdom Metazoa; phylum Arthropoda; class Insecta; order Diptera; family Drosophilidae; genus Zaprionus; species Zaprionus ornatus. The sequence goes on along the minus strand of JAEIFZ010000032.1, from coordinate 1,938,961 downwards.
GTCATTTATAAATTTTAGCTGTAAAGACCCTAAAAAAAGAAAGAATAACAATTAAAACATACCCAAAAAAAAATTAAAAAATATAATAATAAAATTTCTTTCCCTTTTCTTAAATCTAATACAAGTAGGGGAAGAAAAGCACCTCCCTCTAAACACAATCGGTTATGTTTTTAAGGGGTCGGTGACCCTCCCTGGGGTTAATACAAATGAAGGAATATCTATGTTTTCAAAAGGGACATTTTCCATGAAGGTTTCTTGACCTCCTGGATTCAACTCTCCCTCTTCTTCTACTACTCTATGCTCATTAGGTTGTGCTGCCTTTTCTAACATTTGACACACAATGTCCCTGTCGTTCGCTGACGCAACAAATGGTACAGTCTCAGCTGAGTAAGAAGACAACCACTGCTCATTGATAGTAACCTGGTGCTTCTTATAAAGTTCTGTGTTCACTAAATACCGAATTGCATCAACTATCTTTGAGGGCCTTATGGTTTCAGCCATGAAATCATGGTTATACTCCATCCTACGCTTAAGATGAATCTGAACTTCTTCGGCTTCATTAAATGCCCTGGGAAGGGAAGTTACAACATTTGCAACTGGAATTGGCACATTGATCACTGCTCCTTTAATGGCACTTTGACGTCCATATCCAAGAGACTTTATGATCATAAAAGGAAGACGGGGAGAAATCAGCCTTTCTTCTAGAGGCGTCAAGCCTTTCAGGCATTCCGGAAGCTCCGGAAAATTTAGGCCATTTGTAATAGAAGCCTTTGGTTTTTTCCCTGACTTAATACTGCGGCTGCAGGTTTTGCAAAAAGCTAAACCTATTATTATGGGATGGAAACATAGAGGAAAGATACAAAATATCAACACTATCTGCCTCACTACACTTTTCCTCTATGACCTCACGCGAAATTTTGTCCACTTGATGTGGAAACCACAAACCTTTGCAACATATGCAAACCTGATCGGGTCCCTGCTTGACTGTCTTATTAAAATTGGCTATTAGGCAATCTAAACTAGTTTTAACCTGCGATATCCTATCATCTGGAAGGGTATTCGCACGGTCCACTCTATTGCGGGACGCGTTTCTCCTATTCTCTGCTATCCTATTGGTGCAAATACTCCTATATAGACTCACTCTTTGCGACATATTCCTATGGGCTTCAAAGGCCTCACGTTGAGCTCGAATTCGAGCACTGCGGCGTGCACTAGTATTGCGTGCCTGCTCAACAATCCTACGAATAGGATTGTTTCTAACCTGAGACCTTTGACTTCTATCTATTGCCCTTTCTAAAATTCGCGTCTCCTGATTTTGTCGCTGAATCGCCCTTCTAACAGCATCTCGTCTGCTTTCGTTGGACCTGAATTGTGGACATTGCCTGCGCCTCGATCGACGCAAAGTATTGGCAAGTTCGTCGAACACGGCGACGAACTGCATCCTGCTCTCTTTCCTGAGATCGAAACTCAGCATCTTGCCTGCGACTCGAACGACGCGAAGTGTTGGCAAGTTGTTCGTCTGTTTTAATTGCAGAATCACTGCGACGTACACGGCGACGAACTGCATCCTGCTCTCTTTCCTGAGATCGAAACTCAGCATCTTGCCTGCGACTCGAACGACGCGAAGTGTTGGCAAGTTGTTCGTCTGTTTTAATTGCAGAATCACTGCGACGTACACGGCGACGAACTGCATCCTGCTCTCTTTCCTGAGATCGAAACTCAGCATCTTGCCTGCGACTCGAACGACGCGAAGTGTTGGCAAGTTGTTCGTCTGTTTTAATTGCAGAATCACTGCGACGTACACGGCGACGAACTGCATCCTGCTCTCTTCCCTGAGATCGAAACTCAGCATCTTGCCTGCGACTCGAACGACGCGAAGTGTTGGCAAGTTGTTCGTCTGTTTTAATTGCAGAATCACTGCGACGTACACGGCGACGAACTGCATCCTGCTCTCTTTCCTGAGATCGAAGGTCAGCATCTCGCCTGCGCCTCGAACGACGCGAAGTGTCAGCAAGTTGTTCTTGTAATCTGATTGGCGAAGAAGCCCGAAGAGTAGTGTGACGAATTGTGTCCGGTAATTGCTCAACGGCCCTAAATGTTCTATTACTTCTGCGGACTCGATGCTGTTGACTATCTCTAACCCTTTCAGCTTCCCTAAATTCGAAATTTTGCCTACGTTCTCTATGTGCCTCTAGATTATTTACGCGTTCCTGCTCAGAAAAGTCTATATCTGACCTATTCAAACGATTTCTTTTTCGCTGTGTTTGACTCCTATTGCAAGCTGACTTTCTCTTAAGTCTAGGCATCTTCTAATATATAAGTTTTAAAATAATATATAGGTATGTTAAAAATAAAATTCTTATAAATTAATTTAATTTGAATATATATTTATCAAAAATTAATATATAGTTATATATATAAAATAAAGTTAGTATATTTATTTATATATATAAATGTATTCATATATTTAAATAGATATATATATATTATAATTATATTCATATATTTAAATAAATATATGTATATTATTTAAAATAATTATATTATAAATGAAAATAAATATCTAATGAAAGAACAAATAATAATAAAATTTAATAAGGAAAATAAAAATAAACAAAATGTGGAAAAAAGAATAAATATAAATCAAAGAAATAATAAATTAAACCTGCAAGAAATTCCAGGGAAAATTCCAATTTGAATCGCGGAAACGAGCCGATACCGATGTTCACGTACAATCACACACACTTCAGAAGAGTCTATACACATATATGTATCCATGCACAAAAATACGTTACGCTGTGTACCGCACTTTTCTAAAATTGCGCGCCACGTTCCGGGCAGGGCGCAATCATTCACACGCATAAAAAATGTTCCGTTAACGCATAACAATCATACACGAGGATTTACTTATTATATACTCGACTTATATTAATTTGTATTAAATGTTAAATGTATCACGAACACGCGAATTAATTATATATTATTTTATATTTAATATCGAAAATACAAATGATAATCGACAATCGACGACGACACCGAACACGCCAATCGCAAACTACAAATTAACATAACACTGAAGCGCGCTGCCACCTTGCAACAATTTTGATACGTTGCCAATAATTTATCGCCGCAATTAAAAAGTGCGCGAAACCTTAAATTTATAATAATGATCTATAGAATCTAATATACATACAAAATATACATATATTAAAAAAACAAAGTAGAAGAAATGTTAGTACATTTTTTTCAAACATAGTTTCAATAGACGTGGGAATATAATATAATTTAAACATATTAATATAATTTATATGCAAAACATATGAAATATATATCGATATGTTTAATATATATTAAAAGCTATCGATATGATAACTCATAATATATCGTGAAATCTAAATTAATATTTATTTAATAAAAAGTCAATATATAAATTATTAAATAATAATAATAATATGTCTATATTAGAAATCTAGTAAATACCTGCATTCATGCATGCCGATCAACCACGCTATTGGTTGTATATAATTTTACATATGTATGTGTGAACACAAATTAAGTATGTATAAGTGTTTGCATTTATGCACATGTATTTTGGGTAATTGACATGTGCATGAAAAAGAAGAGTCGAGAAACAGCTCGCGCTTCGCGCTCGCATCGTTTATCCTTTTCTTTCATGCACAAGTAATTTAGTTCTGACGTCATCGACAACTTCTTTGCTTTCTTCATATTCATATATACGCCACCTATTGGTTGAGTGTTAGCATATATTTATGCACATGTATTTTCGGTAATTGACATGTGCATGGAAAAGAAGAGTCGAGAAACAGATCGCGCTTCGCGCTCGCATCGTTGTCCTTTTCTTTCATGCATAAGGAATTTAGTTCTGACGTCATCGACAAGTTCTTTGCTGGTCGAAGTGTCGAAATGGTTTATCTAATAACTTCAGTGTTTATTGTCTGATCGGATTGCAATTTGGAGGATAAGTTCATATATTATTTATCTATATATATGCTAAAAGCAGAACGTTAACAAATGAGTTCTTCGAATGTAAATAGCAATGTAAACCAAAATTGGCGGTTTGCGGGGGCGGTAGGCGTGTTATTCCAAATTGAAAATAAACTTGATCTGCGTATGGTATACAGGAATCTTCATGCTAAATTTGGTGTCCGTAGCTTTTGTAATAGCTGAGATCGGCGCGTTCATCCAGACAGACAGACAGACGGACAGACAGACGGACATGGCTCAATCGACTCGGCTATTGATCCTGAGCAAGAATATATATACTTTATGGGGTCTCCGACGCCTCCTTCTGCCTGTTACATACATTTGCACAAAGTTAGTATACCCTTTTTTGACCATTTTCAATGGTCCAAGGGTATAAAAATATAATATGTTGTAATAGAATAAAATAACTACACTATGTTACGTTATTTTTAAAAGTAGGGAGATGTGGTATGCGTACATATCGAGAGTACACTGTACTCAGAATAATTACATAAATCAGTCATATACATAACTACATACGCATTGGCAGTACTAGCATAAACAATAATGTTCAAGTGGAAGTGTTATATGATCGCCCACTTGAACAGCACACTGCATAAGTTCATGGTCAGCATTCCCACGCTAACCAAATGCCGCTATGTACATAATGTGCGCACATAGCATTCTCTCTCAACTCCCTTTACATAAGTAAAAGAGAGTGCAGCCGCTTCTCTTCCGGCTTCACCAGGCAGCTAAGGCGCACTTCGTAGCCTAAGCGGAATATTGTATTAGCTTTAAGAATCAGTTCAGTTTTACAACAGAAAGACATCAGTTGACAATCTAAATAAACGGAGCTATGCTCCAAGTAAACCAAGAGTAACTTGTGTCTTCATATCCAATCTACATCTGGCGGATCCTTCATCAACACCAGCCATGGAGTGACCTTTTCTTTGGTCTTCTGCAGCATGGCTGGTATTACACCATCTAGTCCAGGGGGTTTGTAGCTCTCAAAGGAGTCTATGGCCCACTGGATTTCGTGTGGTGTGATTATATTCCCAGGTACGTCGGACACTGGGTTCGTGTGCACTGATTGTTGTGGATCAAGTACATCTGTGCATCCGGGGAAGTGCTCGCTTAGAAGGGCATTGGTCCCTTCCCTGCTGCTACTCGTCCATTGGCCATCGCTAGTTCTTAGTTGGTTCTGAATGGCCGGTTGGCTCGACAGAAGCTTCCTAAGCCTGGCGGTTTCCGTGAGCTTCTCTATGCCAGAGCAGAAGGATCTCAATGAGTTTCTTTTGGCTGTCTGGACCGTTTTCTTAAAGTCACGGAGCCTTGTCCTGTATTCGTCCCATACAATATCTTCGTTTGCTTGTTTAGCTAGTTTGAGAGAACCCTCCACTCCGTGACTTTGGTATTTATTCCAAACGCGAGTGTTATATCTATAACGCTAGATGAGGTGGGACCCACTTAGGTGGGTTCCTCTCCCCTGTTAGCGATCTTAAGGTTAGATTTTAGAATGAAGTCTAAAAGTGACTCACCTCTATTGTTTACGTCCTTGCAGGCCCATAGGGTGTGATGAGCGTTGGCGTCGGCGTCTATCACCAGGGGTTGCCTCTTCTGGCTCACCTCCTGTATCAGACGCTCTGTCTTCTCTGTCGGCGATTCCCTGTCATGCGCTAGATAGCAGGACGCCATTAGGAGTGTTTCGTCCCTGAATCCCTCTAGCACTATCACCGTGATGTCGTCTGTGCTGTAATTAGACATAAGATAAGCATAGATGCCTTTTCTTACCAGAATTGCAGTTCTAGCTTTACTTACGGTGGTCGGGTAGAAGATGGAGTAGTTGCTAGATCCTAGTCCAGCGATCTTGTTGCTCGATGCGATCCAGGGCTCTTGGACTAGGGCCACGTCGACGGACTACTCCTCCTCCAGGGTTAAGAGGAGCTCCGCCGACGCCAACTTGCTAATATGGAGATTTAGCTGAAGGATCCGTAGCTTCATGGCTATTTTCGGATTCCTTCTGCTTGGATGGGTTGGCTATGATAGTCAGGTCACCATCCTCTTCCATTTCATCCTCTATTTACAGGCTGTTGGCCGCGTCGGTCGAGGCTTCAAGGTCTTTTTCCACCTCGCCGACTTCCAGCGTGTTGGCATTGGTGTCATTCGGGTGGCGTTTCTTGAGTCGTAGGTATACGTTGCCTACTCCCCACGCCATCTTCCCAAACCTCGGCTATAACAGATCCTAGGCCTCCTTGTTGATCTGGAGGACCATTTGTTGGCCGTTGCCTTCCGGCTTGCCAACGTGTAGTACCGTCCAGTCAGCGGTAGGCACGTCCGGATTCTGCCATCGGAGTAGCTTGAGCGCCTGTTCTTTAGGTACGACCCTCGGGAAGAGTACCTTCGGTTTTGGTACTGACGGAATACAGGTTCTGTCAACTACCTCCAGCTTAGCACCTTCCCAGGGGGCGACCCTCTTGGAAACAGTTTCGGTGACCCACTTCAGGGTGAGGTCATCCTTGCACCTCAGTATTTTTACCCCGTTAAGCCACTCCGCTCCATCGAAGGTGGTAGGCTGAGACTCTGGCTCCTCCAGTCACGCCTTCCACCGAAATTTGGGCTGACATCCCAGCCCGAGTTGATCCATTTATTGGCTCCATTTACTTCTTCATTTAGTTGGTTAATTTTATTCTTGGGAACGACCCCATAGCATTTTAGGCTTATCTGCCAGGCACCTCTGACCATGGCTCCGGACACCACAGCACCAGACTTTGATAGTCCGCATGTTGTTGCGTCGTTGCCTCAGCTGGGCCGTGTATTGGCCCAAGCCCCAAGCAACAGGACAGTGTCTGACTCTGAAGTTTGAGTCATTACACAGCCCATTGCCCAGCCGGCACCCTCGTGGAGTATTTATGTAATAAAATAAGGGAAAAAATTACAGAAATTATAAAATAAAATATATCAAAATATATAAAATAAATATGAAAACACAAAATCTCCACCCGGGGGATCGAAACCCCATTCGATGGCTGCAGGAGTTTATCAGTGGTTAAGTGAGCTATGTCCCGGACTGATGTCGACTGTATTCGGGGTTCGCTTGCTACAGCGATCGAAATGTGAAATGTTTTTGTTGGTTTTCATTAAATAAAATTTAACTATCAAAAGAAATTTGTTAAAATTTATTTTAAAATAATAATTATTTATATTAATTGCAAAATAATTATTATAATTTGTTTTTTTAAATATTGCATAATAAATAAACCAAACTCATTGAAATCAATTTGAGGAAAAACTATTTTTAATTGAAAATTAATTTAACATGAGAAGTAGCGGATTTTTTGTTTGTACACATTACAGCCAACTCGGCTGCTACTTTCGTTTATTAGAATAAAAGAAATATTAAGATTAATAATAAATAAAGTGGAAACGCTGTCGCACATGAGAATCGAGCTCTCGCCACAACACACACACAAGTCTACAAAATTCCGTCGGCCAGTCTAACCACTCAGTTATTGGCTCTTCTTTTGCTTAATCGTCAAGGTTGCATGGTAATCCATTTCTGTTACCACCGGCCGATAGCAACTAAAAAGTTTTATTGCTGTGTGTCTGAGTATATCCGTTGAAAACGAATTTAATTCTTATCATATCTTACTTATTTATAGTCAGATTTAAATGAAATTTTCACAAAAGGTTTGTTGCAAGGTATTTGTCATTTTTGTGTGATATTCACCTTTGGTTATTGAGTTAATATTGTTGCTTCTAAACAGTTATAACTGATTTACAGAGACGGAAAGCGGCGTGTCGCAATTTCAAACACTGCAATATGCATGGCCGTTGTTACAAAATTTGGTGGCTCTAGCTTACATAGTTTCTGAGGTATACGCGTTCATACAGATAGACAGACAGGCAGACGGACAGACAGACATAGCTCAATCGACTCGTCTGTTGATCCTGATTCAGAATATATGTTAAGTTTAGTTTAGTTTATGGGTTCGGAGATGCCTCCTTCTGCTGGTTACGAACATTTTCATTTCGACAAACACAATTATCCATGAATATTATGAATATTTTTTTAAAATCCATGGCCTAAAAAGAAAACGATGCGACACAATGTATTATATTTTATTATTATCACCACAACATGTTTGTGCATGTATGAACTGCGTATATGAGTCTGTGGTACGCGTGAGCTGGAGCTGATTGTTTCTGTGTTGGCATAGGTACACGTAAAGCTTACGTAATAGTGGGTATTTAAATAGACCATTTGAAAGAATTTTTCAAATAAACAACATGCGAAAAAGCGTTCGAAAGTATCGAGAAATTGTAAAATGCTCCCTATTCTATTACATATTTAATTTTTAAATAATACATTTTTTTCTAATAATCTGACTGTTCTTGCATACCATACTGTGAACCCGGTATTCCACTTTCGCAGTATATAACACTTGCATTCACAGTGCTAAGCCAATGCTGCCTGCGCTAAGCTGGTCTGCTACAACACGGCGCCATTAAACTAAACGGGGCGTCTGCTTTTGTCTGGCACACGATGCAAGGAGTGCATATGAGTGTGTATGTGTGAGTCTCTTATATGATGTACATATATCAGTGGATGTCGCTCACCTGAGCGCACATGTTTATGTCAATTGCACTCTCTTCCTTTTTCTCTTTCTCTTTCACTAAGACTGCGCTGCAGTTTGAGGTCAAAGTTGTCAGGCTTACGCGCGACAATTGGCACACTAACCCACGCGTAATGCGACTAGATCTGACTTTATAAGATATATGCTTATGACTATATAAGTTAATTACTTGCGGATAAAAGATTTGAAGTTAAATTAAGAACAATGACTTTATTTGTCCAAATCCAATTTACAACTGATTACCCTAAGCTGTCCCTAACAAGTCTTTGGCTGTGAGCTGCGCTGCCCTTGGTGACAAGTAACTTTTTCGTTACTTTTAATTGGCCACAACATCGACTGATGTTTTGTTGGTCGAATTGGTGCAGTCTTCTTGGAATCACATGCATTGGTGGGAACGTAAGCAGGTGGCAATCAGATTCTTAGAATTCTGCCGTGGGTCCTAGTTTCAATGTTATACTCCTCTGCCTTTGACTATAGGTATGTCAGTCCGGGATGAGAATCAGGGCAATGCCAAAGAGCGTCAGCAGAGTTATGCTGTTGACCGTTGAATGAGTTTTTATATGCACTGTTAATTAAATAATCGTAATGAGTACACAGTGGTTTTTCAGTCCGCAATTTCTTTAATTGGGCTTTCACTTTATCATTATTTTGGTTAGCCTTAGGAGGAACAAAGTTCCCAATAATGAATAATCCTAAAGTAGTAGTTGCTCTACTGCAAGCTACGTATAATGCAGCACGCTGCATTCTGGAATTAGCATGGACTACCCCTTTGCCATACGTAGCTCCCTGACTCTTATGAATTGTGATGCCTTCAGCAGGCAACAATTGGAAACTTCTTAAGGTCAATGTTAATTTGTGCGTTATTTAAATATTGAAAACTGCGAACAATTTTCAAAATATGAGTCCATGAAGGATCTGTACGATGTATACACTTCGAACGCGCAGATTCTCCTACAGTTTCCTCTGTAAATTTCATCCATAAAATGTTGGGAATGTTATTATTATTATTATAGAAGAGGGAGTCTCCCAGCGGAGAAATATGATCTTTTGTACCCAGAGTGCTCTCCCTGTCATGACAAAAGCTGTTCTGCTTCCCTAATGAAGCATAACAGATCTTTCGTCGAGGAACGGACAATCTGCTCTGGAGTTGCGATTTCCACGTGCAGATGTTTCCTCCTTGTCTATACCAAGGCCGGACAGTCACATAGAATGTGTTTAGTAGTTTCATCGTCCTCTTTGCAGAGCCTGCACTCCGCGTCCGAGGACAAACGCATTTTTTTGAGGTGGTAGTTCACCAAGTGGTGGCCACTTAGGTAGCCAACAAGGAGATAGAGGTCTCTCCTGAAGAGTAGCTTGGTCCTTCGATCAACTTTGGGATTGGTAAGCTCTTTAGCCTGCCGCATCCCTGGTTGGAAGAACCAGTAGCGTTCAGTCAATCTTCCAGCCCAGGTTTTCACAAGGGAGGAGATAGTAGACCACCCCACGCCACAGAAGGGTTCGGGGCCGAGCAAGGTGGCTGATGACCCAGCCCTCGCTAGTTCGTCCGCCAGCTCATTGCCCTGGAAGCCAGAGTGCCCAGGTACCCAAATTAGGGTGACTTTATTCCTTATTGACAGCCTCTGGAGACAATTCCAGCAGTCAGCCACCATACGCGAGCCTACTCTTTTTGAGGAGAGGGCTAGTATGGCCGCTTGGCTGTCCGAGAAGATGTATATTTTCGCTCCTCTGATCCCCTTCTCAAGGATAAGACGGCAGCAGAACTCAATGGCGTGAACCTCTGATTGGAAAACTGTGGGCCAGTTGCCCATAGCAATCGAGGTCCTGGAGTTGGGACCATGTATCCCAGCTCCAACCCCCTGTTCAGTATTTGACCCGTCGGTGTACCAATGTATACCATTTGGGTCTCTGATGGGGTTGCCAGCATCTCAAACCCTGCGGTCCGGGATGAGGGTTCTAAATTTTGCACCAAAGAAGAGTTCCTTGGTCATATAATCTGATCTAGTGCAGATCTCTAAGCCAGGAATATCTTTGAGTAGGCTAGCATGCCCAGATTCGGTAGCTAGAAGCCCAGATTGGAGCTTGATTCTAAGAAGGCTCATAGCAGCAACTTCTTTTATACGGATATGCAGCGGAGTCAGATTCAAAATCGATTCCATTGCTGCAGTGGGACAGGTGCGGAGTGCACCCGTCAAGGAAAGGCAAAGCAGCCTATGCAATTTCGTGCATTTATTGATGGCAGTGACCTGCGTAACCTTGGGCCACCACACAATAGCAGCGTAGGTTACGATCGGTCTTACCATCATCTCAAAAAGCCACCTAATGGTGCAGGATTTGAGACCCCATATTCTACAGAAAAGCCTTCTACATGCCCACATGGCATGAGTGGCCTTTGATAGAGTGTTATGCAGGTGGGAGTTCCAGTTTAGTCGCTTATCAAGGGTTACCCCTAGATACTTGACTTCGTTGGAAAGTTCCACAGGAGAGCCGCCAATATGTAATTGACCAATGTCAATAGAGTAACGCATAGTGAAGGGAACAATGATTGCCTTTTGAGGATTGATGCTAAGACCTACATCATCGCACCATCTACTGACCGTGTTCAGAGCTGATTGCATCAGCTCTGTCACGGTGTTGGCATAGTTCCCGTTCACTACGAGAGCCAGGTCGTCGGCATAGCCAATCGCTTCCACGCCCTGTTCTGCGAGTATGATTAGTAGTTCGTCAACTACTAGGGACCAGAGTAAAGGGGATAGAACCCCTCCCTGGGGACACAGATGAATTGCATCATCGGCCACTGCTGATGCTCGTATATTCTAGATTGGAAAAGGACAATATCATCGGCTGTGATACAGCCCGATGCCATATTATTTAAGGCAGAAGCGAAAAGCTGATCGTCACGTTGACGCATTATCTCTGTGAGCTCAAAATACAAAAAAAAGGTTTCAGAGATACGTACCAAATATTTCATGGTAAGGGTCTGAGGTATTTGGATCGAAAATCCAACTACCTCCTACCGGCTGTAACTGTCTAAGACCACCGAATACGATAATATAATCACCATCAAAAGGAGAAGTTGAAAATTTGCTTCAAACGGGAGTCTAAATACGAAAACATTAGAGAGCTAACCATTGATATTATATCAATAATAATTAATTTAAGATCGATTAACCTTGAATGAAGGGTATTAACTAAATCATTGCTTAAGACCCTTAGAGGAGCTGAGCGAGATTGATTAACAGGAAGTGAAAACATGGCATGCAGTGTCAAACCACTAATTCCGAATTCTGCTTTTCCTGTTGGTGCACATAAGAGGATTTTAGCAGATGTCGGATCAGCTCCTGGTATACATTACGGAAAATGACTGAAAAATTGCTGATATGGGTCGAATCTTTCCGACTCCGGCACCGCCTCCAACAAATTCATAAAAGACTGTATTGATTTTGGCGTTATGCAAAGCATGTGTGAAATACAGCTTTTGCTTTTAATTAAGAGATCTAACTATATTAGCTAAGCTTTCCTGAGAAACTAAGGCTGGAAGCTTAATAAAACGGACATTACTATCTTCATCATTTATATCAATATTTCCATCCACATTTAAAACATTTAGATGTGGATCTATTTCAGGCAATACTAATACTGTGAAGGCATCATCTACTACTTCGTGTTCTCCTACTTGATTATTCTCATTTTCTGCTTCCTCTCTTAAGTGGGTCACCGCATCTTCTAGTTCCCTATAAACTAGTAAATTATATTTTCTGCGATTGTTCTCTACTAACTCCTGATTTTCCCTACAGAACAATTCACAGTCATGTGTGACTAAATCCAAATGCTTATCTCGCCATGGAGCGTAAAGCACTTTTAGCTTTCTGAAATAGTCACTTGTTTCTGTATTGACATTAAATCTCCCATACTTAATTATGTGCGCAGTGAGCCTCTTTCTGATGAAGCCACTATTATCGCGAAGAGCGTAAACTATTGATTCAGAAGCCCTAGGCACATCATCGTCAAAGTCATCTGCATTTTCTTAACAAGCTCCTCGTTCTGATTTGCTGTAGCTATAAAAAGCTGTAAAATCGGCTAGGCATAAGCTCTCTAAAGCGTCTGGGCGCTGAATATAATGATCTAGAAGTCCTAAGTAAAAAATTTCCCTAGAGTTTTCGGTCAGATTTTGAAGTTTCTGTCTAGATTTCAGCATTCTGACCCGTTTTTCTGAAACGTGTGTATTAATATACACACTGGAACTACTGCTGGCGGACAAATGCATACCTAAACAGCAGTAGACGGGTTCCTGAGCAGATATCTCAGTGCCAAGGCCGTCAGCCGTCAGAGACAGTAAGGGGAATCACATGGAATCCCAGCTTTGGCTGGGGTACGTGCCGTCCTTGCTCCTACTGTCGGAAGTGCGGCTATACTCTCCACGTGAGGGCGGCTGGAAGCAGGCCCCTAGCACGGTCATGTCTCTGCTAGGGGTGCTGACTAATTGTAGTCAGGCGAAGATTGTGATTCTATAAATAACCCCAATCCAAGGCGGAACAGCATACGCCAAGGGATGCATGGCCGGGGGGTAGCCCGGTCGTTAGTATGCGGACTCTGGATACCTGTCGCCCTCCAGTTTCATCAAGACTTCCCACGGCACGCGGGCTATGCCGTGGGTGACCTTCCCTTCCCGCCTACTCGTGGGTCCAAAGTATGGATATTAATTTTACAAAAGATAAGTCCGATGCGACTTCGATAGCATCAACCCAGGGCGAGGCCTTAACGGCCGACCCCAACAACAGCACTGCAGCCAGTGGGCTGCTGGCTTCCACCCCCAATACCACGGGTCTTGGCCCTGGTACTTTAGGGGACCCGGACAGGCCACGGACTCCCTTGGACGATGAGTTCGCCAGTGCTGACTTCTCGTCCAATAGCTGCTCAGGCCGGCAGCAGCTCGTCGAGGTGATGTCCTCTGACGCTGAAGCTGACGCTGACCTGATCAGCCTCGTTGACGACGCTTCCGTGGCCTCGCAGAGGTCAGGTCTCACGGAAGCAGGCTCTCAGATACAGCGGCTGCGACTGGACTCTGAGAACGCCTTTGTGAAGATGAAGACCCGTGAGAAGAGGCTTTTCAAAGCCGCACTCGCAAAGGGTTCGAGCAGAGCAGAAGCTCTGGCTATCGCCACCGCGCCCCCCGTGGAAACCAAGGCCAAACGGACGCGCGCTGACGATACCGTCCTCGAACCTCAAGGGTCTTCAAAGAAGACCAAAAAGACTCATGTGGAGTCCACAAAGCCACCTCTCAGCCAGGTGTCGAGCAGCGTGAAACTGGGCTTCACTTCGGCTGACTCAAAAAACCGCTTTCACCGGAGCAAGTGGCCACGGTGAAAGCTAGCATTGCCAAGGCTCTGCTGCTTCATCCCACATCGGGTGCCAGTCCGGGTTTCGAGGGTTGCATACCTCGAAATGAGTGGCTGCTCCTGGTGTGTGAGGATAGCCGCACTGCCGACTGGGTCAGGGGAGCCGTTGGACACATCAGGTCCATCAGCTCCCTTGACATTAAACTACTGGAGGAGTCTGAGTTCCCCAAAGCTCACCTCATTAGAGGATACTTCCCCAGTAGTGCTGAACTCACACCCGCCGATATTTTGCGATACCTTGGTATCCAAAACGAGGAGTTGTTCTCGACAAAACTGTGGCGTGTGGTCCAGCATACCCTTAGCGGTACTACGACTCACGAGGAGTCGTATAAGGCTCTGACGGAGTGCAACGGGAAGGTGAAATTCGTCTTTGGACGAGTCAAACTTCTCCTGAAGAACTCCGTCCCCAGAGCCTCTCCCTCCCCGGCCCGTCCCCCCATCCCCCTCTCCAACCATTCCCCCTTCCAGCGCCCCTCCGGAAGCGTCAAGAGGTGGCCCAGGGTGGCTGCCGCACCGGTGGCGTCCACCAGTGCTGCGGCCGCAGTGGCGGAGTGACTAGAGTGCTCCAGGCGAACCTGCACCACGCCAGAGGAGCGTCAGCCACCCTGTGCAGGGTCGTCTGTAAAGAGGAGATTGACCTGGCTCTCGTCCAAGAGCCATGGTTAATAGGTGGCCTCGTCCGTGGACTATCATGCGGATCATGTAAGTTATTATATGACCGTATGGGAGGTGCCCCTCGCACTGCTATACTGATCAATAACAGTGTGAGACACTTTCCTTTAACCAACTTCATTCACAGAGACCTGGTGGCAACGGCTATGGAGGTAGCCACTGCTGATGGCGTCCGGGAAGTGGTGATCGCCTCTGCTTACTTCCCGGGCGATGTGGATGATGTACCCCCCGCAGAGGTTCAGCGGCTTGTGGGATTCTGCCGCCTCCACAACAAGCCGCTCGTGATTGGCTGTGATGCCAACGCCCATCACACAATCTGGGGGAGCAGCGACGTCAACAAACGTGGTGAGTCTCTCCTTGACTATCTAATGTGTTGTCATTTAGACATAGCGAACGTCGGATGTAAACCGACGTTTATTAATTCTATTAGGGAAGAGGTATTAGATCTCACCCTAATAAGCAACTCAATTGCGAGTTCGCTTATAAACTGGCGGGTCACAGACGAAGCCACCTTGTCGGACCATCAGCACATCAGGTTCGACCTTCCTGGCCAAATCGAGATCCGCCAGAACTCCTTTTGTCCTAAAAAGACAAATTGCGAACTCTTCAAAGCCTCTGTGGCTTTGAAAGCAGACATGTTGATCAGCAATCCTAACTCTGTCAGTGAGATAGAACTTGCTGCCAACCTGCTCCAAGATGTGCTTATTACGTCCTTCGAAGCCAGCTCAGTTCGGAAGACACTAACGGTCAACCGTAAAGTTCCTTGGTGGA
The DNA here is from genome assembly GCA_018904035.1 of Zaprionus ornatus. Taxonomy (NCBI): domain Eukaryota; kingdom Metazoa; phylum Arthropoda; class Insecta; order Diptera; family Drosophilidae; genus Zaprionus; species Zaprionus ornatus. The sequence continues at coordinate 1,923,504 of JAEIFZ010000032.1, read as the reverse complement.
ACGAAGAGCTGGCTGCTCAAAGAAGGAAGGTTAGAAGCCTTTTCAACAAGGCCAGATCTAACCGTATAAGTTGGGACGTCTATAGGGACGCTCTCACAAACTATAATAAGAACATTAGACGCTCCAAACGCGATACGTGGCGCAGCTACTGTGGTAGCATAGAATCTCTGCCAGAGGCAGCGAGGCTCCACAAGGTATTAGCCAAAGGATCGTCTAATGGTATAGGGCTTCTTAAAAGAGCAGATGGCTCTTTCACTCAAGATCGTAGGGAAGCACTTGAACTTTTACTACAAGTTCACTTCCCAGGTTCCGTGGCCAACCCAGATCTATCCAGTCACGTTGACGCCACCTGGTCACCTGACTCACGTGGAACCAGTTTATCTGGTACCATCTTCGATCCTGAAAAGGTCAAATGGGCTGTAGATTCCTTCGCTTTCTTCAACGCCCCAGGGGGTGATCAAATCTTTCCAGCCCTTCTCCAAAACAGTCTGGATCATATCCTTGATCCACTGGTCGGCCTTCTTAGAGCCAGTCTCACGTGGGGACACATACCCAACTCTTGGAGGAGAGTCAATGTGGTATTCATCCCCAAACAGGGGAATCGTCCTCTTGACCAGCCTAAGTCCTACCGACCGATCAGCCTTACCTCCTTTCAGCTTAAGACTGCGGAAAGGCTCCTAGACTTGCACATTCGGTGCTCTCTGCAGGAAAACAACCGTCTGCACCCCACGCAGTTCGCGTATATAGCCGGTAGATCGACAGAGGTCGCTCTCCACAAATTAGTGAGTAAGATCGAAAAGGCCTTCGTATCAAAGAACATTGCTTTGTGCTCTTTTCTTGATATAGAGGGTGCTTTCGATAATACCGGCTACGGGTCTATCTCTACTGGAACATTGCCCGTCCCATAATCCGGTGGATTGACGCCATGCTCAAACACCGGACTATCTCCTCTACCATGGACACGACGACCGCCCATATTAGTGCGGTAAAAGGGTGTCCCCAGGGAGGGGTTCTATCCCCTTTGCTCTGGTCCCTAGTAGTTGACGAACTACTAATCATACTCGCAGAACAGGGCGTGGAAGCGATTGGCTATGTCGACGACCTGGCTCTCGTAGTGAACGGGAACTATGCCAACACCGTGACAGAGCTGATGCAATCAGCTCTGAACACAGTCAGTAGATGGTGCGATGATGTAGGTCTTAGCATCAATCCTCAAAAGGCAATCATTGTTCCCTTCACTAAGCGTTACTCTATTGACATTGGTCAATTACATATTGGCGGTTCTCCTGTGGAACTCTCCAACGAAGTCAAATATCTAGAAGTAACCCTCGATAAGCGACTAAACTGGAACTCCCACCTGCATAACACTCTATCAAAGGCCACTCATGCCATGTGGGCATGTAGAAGGCTTTTCGGTAGAATATGGGGTCTCAAATCCTGCACCATTAGGTGGCTTTTTGAGATGATGGTAAGACCGATCGTAACCTACGCTGCTATTGTGTGGTGGCCCAAGGTTAAGGTCACTGCCATCAATAAATGCACGAAATTGCATAGGCTGCTCTGCCTTTCCTTAACGGGCACTGGCTTCTTTCCCTCTTTCTCTCTTTTTTTTTTTTTTTTTTTTTTTTTTTTTCCTTTTTTTTTTAAAAATTTTTTTTTTTTTTTTCTTTTTTAAATTAAATTTTAATTTTGGCTTTTTTTTTCCAAATTTGGCCTTTTTTCCTTCTTAAAAATATTCCTGGCTTAGAGATCCGCACTAGATCAGATTCTATGACCAAGGAACTCTTCTTTGGTGCAAAATTTAGAACCCTCATCCCGGACCGCAGGGTTTGGGATTCCTGGAACCCCCTCCGAGACCCAAATGGTAACAAACCTACAGGGGGTTGGAGCTGGGATACATGGTCCCTACTCCAGGACCTCGATTGCTATGGGCAACTGGCCCACAGTTTTCCAATCAGAGGTTCACGCCATTGAGTTCTGCTGCCGTCTTATCCTTGAGAAGGGGACTAGAGGAGCGAAAATATACATCTTCTCGGACAGCCAAGCGGCCATACTAGCCCTCTCCTCAAAAAGAATAGGCTCGCGTATGGTGGCTGACTGCTGGAATTGTCTCCAGAGGCTGTCAATAAGGAATAAAGTCACCCTAATTTGGGTACCTGGGCACTCTGGCTTCCAGGGCAATGAGCTGGCGGACGAACTAGCGAGGGCTGGGTCATCAGCCACCTTGCTCGGCCCCGAACCCTTCTGTGGCGTGGGGTGGTCTACTATCTCCTCCCTTGTGAAAACCTGGGCTGGAAGATTGACTGAACGCTACTGGTTCTTCCAACCAGGGATGCGGCAGGCTAAAGAGCTTACCAATCCCAAAGTTGATCGAAGGACCAAGCTACTCTCCAGGAGAGACCTCTATCTCCTTGTTGGCTACCTAAGTGGCCACCACTTGGTGAACTACCACCTCAAAAAAATGCGTCTGTCCTCAGACGCGGAGTGCAGGCTCTGCAAAGAGGACGATGAAACTACTAAACACATTCTATGTGACTGTCCGGCCTTGGTATGGACAAGGAGGAAACATCTGCACGTGGAAATCGCAACTCCAGAGCAGATTGTCCGCTCCTCGACGAAAGATCTGTAATGCTTCATTATTATTATTATTATTATTATTATTATTATTATTATTATTATTATTATTATTATTATTATTATTATTATTATTATTATTATTATTATTATTATTATTATTATTATTATTATTATTATTATTATTATTATTATTATTATTATTATTATTATTATTATTATTATTATTATTATTATTATTATTATTATTATTATTATTATTATTATTATTATTATTATTATTATTATTATTATTATTATTATTATTATTATTATTATTATTATTATTATTATTATTATTATTATTTATTATTATTATTATTATTATTATTATTATTATTATTATTATTATTATTATTATTATTATTATTATTATTATTATTATTATTATTATTATTATTATTATTATTATTATTATTATTATTATTATTATTATTATTATTATTATTATTATTATTATTATTATTATTATTATTATTATTATTATTATTATTATTATTATTATTATTATTATTATTATTATTATTATTATTATTATTATTATTATTATTATTATTATTATTATTATTATTATTATTATTATTATTATTATTATTATTATTATTATTATTATTATTATTATTATTATTATTATTATTATTATTATTATTATTATTATTATTATTATTATTATTATTATTATTATTATTATTATTATTATTATTATTATTATTATTATTATTATTATTATTATTATTATTATTATTATTATTATTATTATTATTATTATTATTATTATTATTATTATTATTATTATTATTATTATTATTATTATTATTATTATTATTATTATTATTATTATTATTATTATTATTATTATTATTATTATTATTATTATTATTATTATTATTATTATTATTATTATTATTATTATTATTATTATTATTATTATTATTATTATTATTATTATTATTATTATTATTATTATTATTATTATTATTATTATTATTATTATTATTATTATTATTATTATTATTATTATTATTATTATTATTATTATTATTATTATTATTATTATTATTATTATTATTATTATTATTATTATTATTATTATTATTATTATTATTATTATTATTATTATTATTATTATTATTATTATTATTATTATTATTATTATTATTATTATTATTATTATTATTATTATTATTATTATTATTATTATTATTATTTATTATTATTATTATTATTATTATTATTATTATTATTATTTATTATTATTATTATTATTATTATTATTATTATTATTATTATTATTATTATTATTATTATTATTATTATTATTATTATTATTATTATTATTATTATTATTATTATTATTATTATTATTATTATTATTATTATTATTATTATTATTATTATTATTATTATTATTATTATTATTATTATTATTATTATTATTATTATTATTATTATTATTATTATTATTATTATTATTATTATTATTATTATTATTATTATTATTATTATTATTATTATTATTATTATTATTATTATTATTATTATTATTATTATTATTATTATTATTATTATTATTATTATTATTATTATTATTATTATTATTATTATTATTATTATTATTATTATTATTATTATTATTATTATTATTATTATTATTATTATTATTATTATTATTATTATTATTATTATTATTATTATTATTATTATTATTATTATTATTATTATTATTATTATTATTATTATTATTATTATTATTATTATTATTATTATTATTATTATTATTATTATTATTATTATTATTATTATTATTATTATTATTATTATTATTATTATTATTATTATTATTATTATTATTATTATTATTATTATTATTATTATTATTATTATTATTATTATTATTATTATTATTATTATTATTATTATTATTATTATTATTATTATTATTATTATTATTATTATTATTATTATTATTATTATTATTATTATTATTATTATTATTATTATTATTATTATTATTATTATTATTATTATTATTATTATTATTATTATTATTATTATTATTATTATTATTATTATTATTATTATTATTATTATTATTATTATTATTATTATTATTATTATTATTATTATTATTATTATTATTATTATTATTATTATTATTATTATTATTATTATTATTATTATTATTATTATTATTATTATTATTATTATTATTATTATTATTATTATTATTATTATTATTATTATTATTATTATTATTATTATTATTATTATTATTTATTATTATTATTATTATTATTATTATTATTATTATTATTATTATTATTATTATTATTATTATTATTATTATTATTATTATTATTATTATTATTATTATTATTATTATTATTATTATTATTATTATTATTATTATTATTATTATTATTATTATTATTATTATTATTATTATTATTATTATTATTATTATTATTATTATTTATTATTATTATTATTATTATTATTATTATTATTATTATTATTATTATTATTATTATTATTATTATTATTATTATTATTATTATTATTATTATTATTATTATTATTATTATTTATTATTATTATTATTATTATTATTATTATTATTATTATTATTATTATTATTTATTATTATTATTATTATTATTATTATTATTATTATTATTATTATTATTATTATTATTATTATTATTATTATTATTATTATTATTATTATTATTATTATTATTATTATTATTATTATTATTATTATTATTATTATTATTTATTATTATTATTATTATTATTATTATTATTATTATTATTATTATTATTATTATTATTATTATTATTATTATTATTATTATTATTATTATTATTATTATTATTATTATTATTATTATTATTATTATTATTATTATTATTATTATTATTATTATTATTATTATTATTATTATTATTATTATTATTATTATTATTATTATTATTATTATTATTATTATTATTATTATTATTATTATTATTATTATTATTATTATTATTATTATTATTATTATTATTATTATTATTATTATTATTATTATTATTATTATTATTATTATTATTATTATTATTATTATTATTATTATTATTATTATTATTATTATTATTATTATTATTATTATTATTATTATTATTATTATTATTATTATTATTTATTATTATTATTATTATTATTATTATTATTATTATTATTATTATTATTATTATTATTTATTATTATTATTATTATTATTATTATTATTATTATTATTATTATTATTATTATTATTATTATTATTATTATTATTATTATTATTATTATTATTATTATTATTATTATTATTATTATTATTATTATTATTATTATTATTATTATTATTATTATTATTATTATTATTATTATTATTATTATTATTATTATTATTATTATTATTATTATTATTATTATTATTATTATTATTATTATTATTATTATTATTATTATTATTATTATTATTATTATTATTATTATTATTATTATTATTATTATTATTATTATTATTATTATTATTATTATTATTATTATTATTATTATTATTATTATTATTATTATTATTATTATTATTATTATTATTATTATTATTATTATTATTATTATTATTATTATTATTATTATTATTATTATTATTATTATTATTATTATTATTATTATTATTATTATTATTATTATTATTATTATTATTATTATTATTATTATTATTATTATTATTATTATTATTATTATTATTATTATTATTATTATTATTATTATTATTATTATTATTATTATTATTATTATTATTATTATTATTATTATTATTATTATTATTATTATTATTATTATTATTATTATTATTATTATTATTATTATTATTATTATTATTATTATTATTATTATTATTATTATTATTATTATTATTATTATTATTATTATTATTATTATTATTATTATTATTATTATTATTATTATTATTATTATTATTATTATTATTATTATTATTATTATTATTATTATTATTATTATTATTTATTATTATTATTATTATTATTATTATTATTATTATTATTATTATTATTTATTATTATTATTATTATTATTATTATTTATTATTATTATTATTATTATTATTATTATTATTATTATTATTATTATTATTATTATTATTATTATTATTATTATTATTATTATTATTATTATTATTATTATTATTATTATTATTATTATTATTATTATTATTATTATTATTATTATTATTATTATTATTATTATTATTATTATTATTATTATTATTATTATTATTATTATTATTATTATTATTATTATTATTATTATTATTATTATTATTATTATTATTATTATTATTATTATTATTATTATTATTATTATTATTATTATTATTATTATTATTATTATTATTATTATTATTATTATTATTATTATTATTATTATTATTATTATTATTATTATTATTATTATTATTATTATTATTATTATTATTATTATTATTATTATTATTATTATTATTATTCCGGACCGCAGGGTTTGGGATGCTGGCAACCCCATCAGAGACCCAAATGGTATACATTGGTACACCGACGGGTCAAAGACTGAACAGGGGGTTGGAGCTGGGATACATGGTCCCTACTCCAGGACCTCGATTGCTATGGGCAACTGGCCCACAGTTTTCCAATCAGAGGTTCACGCCATTGAGTTCTGCTGCCGTCTTATCCTTGAGAAGGGGACTAGAGGAGCGAAAATATACATCTTCTCTGACAGCCAAGCGGCCATACTAGCCCTCTCCTCAAAAAGAATAGGCTCGCGTATGGTGGCTGACTGCTGGAATTGTCTCCAGAGGCTGTCAATAAGGAATAAAGTCACCCTAATTTGGGTACCTGGGCACTCTGGCTTCCAGGGCAATGAGCTGGCGGACGAACTAGCGAGGGCTGGGTCATCAGCCACCTTGCTCGGCCCCGAACCCTTCTGTGGCGTGGGGTGGTCTACTATCTCCTCCCTTGTGAAAACCTGGGCTGGAAGATTGACTGAACGCTACTGGTTCTTCCAACCAGGGATGCGGCAGGCTAAACAGCTTACCAATCCCAAAGTTGATCGAAGGACCAAGCTACTCTCCAGGAGAGACCTCTATCTCCTTGTTGGCTACCTAAGTGGCCACCACTTGGTGAACTACCACCTCAAAAAAATGCGTCTGTCCTCAGACGCGGAGTGCAGGCTCTGCAAAGAGGACGATGAAACTACTAAACACATTCTATGTGACTGTCCGGCCTTGGTATGGACAAGGAGGAAACATCTGCACGTGGAAATCGCAACTCCAGAGCAGATTGTCCGCTCCTCGACGAAAGATCTGTAATGCTGTCATAAAAAATAGGAAGAGAACAGGCATTAAAAAAAAAAAATTTTATTTTTTTCTTTTTTTTTCTTTTTCTTTGCTTCTTTTTTTTTTAATATTATAAAAAATTTTTTTTTTAAAAAATATTTTTTTTTTTTTTTTTTTTTTTTTTTATTTTTTTTTAAAATTAAGCACCTAGCTTAGTATAATTTATTATTATAATTTATATTTTTTTTTTATATTAAATATTTGTATTAGTTTTTTATGTTTTAAATTTTTTTTTTTTAAAATTATATTTTAAAAAAAATTTTTTTTTTTTTTTTTTAATATTTTTTATTTTATTATTTTTTCTTAATTAATAAAGTTTATTTTATGGGGGGGGGGGGGGGTAGGGGGGGTTAAAGAATTCAAAATTAAAAATTTGTTTTGACCTAGTTTCTCGCCTGCAAGAGTGCCCGTGACTATGGAGTTGATACTACAAATATGGAGCAATGTCCCGGCAACTAAAATCAGCAGAAATAAACTGATCAATAAAGTACTTCACAGGCTTAAACTCTCAGGACTCATTCTTTAGGTCGAGCTTGGGGGCGTCTTTCAGCCAGAACATGACATGTATATGTGGAGAGCCTCTTTGCTGAAACTCCACTCACCAATAAAACTTGATGACCTGGTGACAACCAAAGACACCGCCTTCCTTTTTCATCAGTTTTAAAACCTGTCTATATCGAAAATCGAAATATCTGGCACAGGTCACTGGGTCTGCTCTAATGAGACGAGCTTTCTCATTAAACCCCAAATTTAACGCTTCTTCTTCGGATACTTCTAGCTTGTCTACATTTTTACATAGCAAAACTAAAAGCTCAGGCCACCTAGTTTCCACTGCGGAAAATGTTATAAAAAAAGTTGGAAGCCCTACCTGTCTAATCATAGCCATCACTTTCTTTTTCTCGTCCTCCCAATGAGCAGGAGACGTGCGAATACCTTTTAAAAGCCTATAGCCATCATCATGAAGTATTAACCTATTTAAAGTTTCTTTTTTTTTTTTTTTTATTTTTTTTAATTTCCCCTTTTTTAAATTTTTTATTTTTATTTTGTTTATCTAATCAAGGTTGCCACACGAATAGAATCAGCTGTTAAACTCTATTTTCTATGCAACTGTTAAGTCTTATGTTAACTACCTGTTAAATCTCATATTAGCAGCTGTTAAGTCTAACTAAAAACTCTTGTAAAACAGTCTCTTCTCGCATCACATGTAAAAAATGCAGCGGCACAATAAATTATAATATTAAACCCTTGCTTTTAATTTGAATTGAAGTAAGGCGGTTGCACAAATCAGTGTACCCGTAAACATTGGTGACCCCGACGTGATTTCAATTATTCGTAATTTATTCGCGCAATCGCTGCCGTCGCATTTTTTCATCTCGGTTTCGCGTACATATGTACCTACAAACATTTTCGATCTCGCTTTCGCACGCGTACATATGTACATACGTCGTTCTGCAACTTTTGAGTTCGCGCCATTCATTTGTTACTCCGCAGAATATTGTCGATTAATATTCTCATTTCTAAGCTGTTTTAATAGAAATATTATTACACACTCTCGCAAGCAAATTTGGCCCTCAATAAGTGAACTTTCGATCTCGCTTTCGTTCGCGTGCATACACACAACTACGTACATACGTACATACACACAAACATTTTTCGTTCGCGTACATACGTACATACACACAAACATTTTTCGTTCGCGTACATACGTACATACACACAAACATTTTTCGGTATCGCGTACATACATACATAAGTGCATACGTTTTTTTGCAACTTTTGAGTTCGCGCCATACATTTGTTATTCCGCAGAATATTGTCGATTAATATTCTCAGCGCTAAGCTGTCTTAATATAAATATTATTACACACTCTCGCAAACAAATTTGGCCCTCAACAAGTAAACTTTGCGCACACATACATCGCCCTATCATCTACATACATGCATAAGTGGCTATACATAGTGCAAGTGCATTTAACCGTTTCAACTGTGCTTATATACAAACAACAGTAATCGTTCTCATCTCCTTCGTTTTCTTACGTTTTCGTGGTGACAAAAAATACATTTTTTCGCGCGCGTTTGGTTTTGGTTACAGTGAACACCAAATAAAATGGCTGAACCAAATCCTAGTGACTTTTATCGCCAAAAGTGCTCCCAAATAAAACGTCAACTGACCTCCATGCTCGAGTTCTTCAATTCTGACGAGCAAATTGAGAGTTTTGACGAGAGCGATTTGTCCGTGAGAATCGATGCCGTAAACGGGATGCAGGCCGAATTCGTCGATGCTCAGACCGCGCTTGAGAAGCTTGACTTGTCGGAGATGGCATCGAACACGCGCGTTGAATTCGCCGAAATTTATTTTAAGGTTAAAGCAAGGCTCACCCGACAATTGGACGCACTCAAGGCTCGTCACACTGCTCTCAATTCAACGACTATTCCCAGACTCAACGACACTGTGAATCAAACTTGCAGTCGCCGGTCTCGACTACCGGAGATGCAACTGCCAACATTTAATGGAAAATATGAAGATTGGCCCGAGTTCTATGCGATGTTCAACACAGTTGTTGGTAGCAATGAGGATCTGAGCAAGATTGAAAAGCTACAGCACCTGCGTTCTTGTCTGGAAGGTGCCGCAATTGACACCATCAAGTCATTGGAACCCTCTGAAGCAAACTACGATAAGGCAGTAGAACTACTTATAAGACGCTTTGATAACAAGTTGCTTCAATTTCAGGGGCACATACGCTCGATCTTTGGGTTGCCAGGTGTTGAAAAAGGATCTGCACAGAGCCTACGTGCGCTCAGCGACAACGTAAACGCTCACCTTCGAGCTCTCGGCACAATTGCAACAAGTGAGCAGATCGCAGATGGCCTACTTATTAACATAATAAGTCGCAAGCTAGACGCAAACACACAGGAAAAATGGGAAGAGGCTCTGGAATCTGAGAAGATCCCGAAGTGGTCAAATATGGCGTCCTTTATCGAGCGCAGATGTCGAAAACTGGAAAACATGGAAGGCGTTACACTGCAATCAGCCAGCCTACAGGATGCGCACAAGAAGAATGGTCGAAATTCACTTGTAGCCTCTAGCAGCATAGCAAACGCGTGCCTTTTATGCGACTCAAAGGATCACTACTTACCTAAATGTCCTCGTTTTGCCAACCTATCTCCCTCTCTCCGCTTTAATGAAGCTAAGCGTCTGCACCTATGCTTCAACTGCCTTCGTAAAGGTCATGCCTTACAGCAATGTCGAGCTGGACATTGCAGACACTGCCAGCAGAAACATCACACCCTGCTGCATACAGGCCAAATTCCCTCGACGTCAAATGCCTCCAATGCACAGCATGGAACAATTCAGCAGCAGCAAACGCTAATCACAACTGGCTCGAACTTCGCACCTGAGCCCACAGAAAAGCAGTCAGCTGACTACGTATTGCTGCCCACAGCCATCATCTACATCAAAAACAGAGCGGGTACTTTTATACCATGTCGTGCCTTGCTCGACTCAGCATCACAACTGAATTTCGTCACCAGTCGGCTGGCCAACCAGTTGCAACTGGTCACACGAAAATCAACAGTTTCAATTTCCGGAATAGGCGAAGCCTCTCTGTCGTCGAACGCAGCAGTCGATCTTGCTGCCCAATCGCTTGATCGGAAATACAGCGCAGCATTTTCGGCTGTTGTCACACGGACGATCACGGACTACCATCCTCATATCGGAATCGACATAACCAGCTGGAATATCCCGAAGAATATAGCACTCGCCGATCCATCGTTCTACAAATCGCAGCGAATCGATGTATTACTTGGCGCCGGCCTGTTCTTTGAATTGCTTTGCGTGGGGCAGACCCACATAGCCAGACACTTGCCAATTTTCCAAAAGACAAGGCTTGGATGGATCGTTTCCGGAGCTTTTTCTCAGCCTATCAAGCATCATGCGTTGGCAGCCGTACGCAGGGATTCTCCTGAGGATGACAACCTCACCGATATAGTCAAACGATTCTGGGAAATTGACAGTTGCTATGGTTCCGCATCAACTGTCACGGAGGAAGACATGATTTGTGAAAATTTATTCTTGAAAGGCTACACGCGCCTGGAGACTGGACAATACTCAGTGCGTTTACCAGCAAAGGAGGATCTGGATGCCCTTGGAGACTCATTTCATCGGGCTTTGAGGCGCTTCAAGTCTCTCGAGTCTAGACTCCAAAGGAATCAACAGCTGAAAGAGCAGTATTCAGCATTTCTTCAGGAATACATCGACCTAGGACACATGTCATTAGCCTCCAGCCATCGTGACGGACCGCGGTTTTATCTGCCTCACCACTGTGTAGAAAAACCGGACAGCACATCCACAAAGTTGCGCGTAGTTTTTGACGGATCAGCAAAAACTACAACTGGCGCATCTCTTAATGATCTTTTGTTTGCTGGCCCAACCATTCAATCCAAGCTTTTTAACATACTGATCAGATTTCGTTTCTTCAAGGTTGCTATGTGTGGAGATATTTCCAAAATGTATCGTTGCGTGCGTATTTCGCCACCAGATCAACACCTGCAATGCATTCTGTGGCGCAACAATCCCGACGAAGCAATAAACGTGTACACCCTGAATACAGTTACGTACGGAACAAAGCCTGCAGCATTTCTCGCAATTCGCGCCATGCATCAGCTGACCTACGATGAGGAACCATCATTTCCGCTTGCCGCAAGGATCGTCCGAAAAGATTTCTACGTGGACGACTTGATCTCAGGTGGTGACTCCATCAAGGAAGCGACGAAAATTCGACAGCAAGTCAAGCAATTGCTCGCCAGAGGACTATTTCCAATAAGGAAGTGGTGCTCGAATGAGCCTGCCGCTCTTGAGGGTGAAGCCGAAACTGACTGCGAAAAGCTTATGCAGTTTCACGACGGCACAAGTATTGCCAAGGCGCTCGGTTTAGCCTGGGACCCCGCATCGGACTTCCTGCTTTTCAATTTCACCGACATTATCCCTAACGGACCAACTACAAAGCGCAGCGTATTATCCACACTGGCAAAATTCTACGACCCATTGGGACTCATCTCTCCTATCATTACAAGGATGAAAGTGTTCATGCAAGCACTCTGGAAGGAAAACATCGATTGGGATGAGAGCCTTCCGCAGCATCTTCATTCAGCGTGGACGGAAATCACATCGCAGTTATCCTTTGTTCACAGCCTTAAGTTTCCACGCTTCATCATGGCACCTGCAGGAAAATATGAGATCCACGGTTTCTGCGACGCCAGTATAGCAGCGTATGGAGCATGCATCTACGTGCGATCTGAAGTTGATGGAGACTATTCAACGCATTTGCTGTGCTCAAAGTCGAGAGTAGCTCCGTTAAAAACATTAACAATACCTAAACTGGAACTCTCTTCTGCACTAATCCTATCGGAACTCATATCAATCGTCGCAAAAGACATTTCATTCAAATGTGAATATCATTGCTGGACGGATTCAACAATAGCGTTAGCATGGTTACGCGACTCCCCGTCCAACTACAACGTGTTTGTGGCAAATCGGGTAACGCAAATCCAGGACCTAACGAGAGGCATGACTTGGCATCATGTCACTTCGCAACTGAACCCAGCTGACGTCTTATCGCGAGGATGCACCCCACTTGAATTAATCAACTCGCAACTATGGCATTATGGACCTTCCTTTTTGCGCCTTCCCATGTCAAAATGGCCGGAAACGGTAGTGCCATCAGTGGAACTTCCAGAGCGACGAAGCAAAGTTCTCATTTCTACGTCATACAAAGACATCGCAACTGATTGTAAGTTTCACAACTCCTTTGCAAAGCTGGAGCGAATATTTGCGTATGTACATCGATTTGTGAACAGAGACTCTCCAAAACAAAGGGGCTCTATCACACTGCAGGAAATTAAATCGGGCACCCATCTCATGATTCGAAACATCCAGAAGATTCACTTTTTCGAGGACTACAAAGCACTCAGAGAGAGCAAGTCGCTGCCTGGAAGGAGTCCGCTGAAATCATTGCAACCATTCATGGACTCTATAGGTCTTATGCGAGTTGGAGGAAGGCTGCATAACTCATACTTGGAGTATGAGGCCAAGCATCCAATCTTATTGCCCAAACAGCATCCTGTGACGCGGTCAATAATCATGCACTACCACGTTAAATTTCTTCACGCTGGTCCGCAATGCCTACTTGCAAACATAAGGCAACGCTACTGGCCCATAGGAGGGCTAAAAGCCGTCTCTAGTGTTGTCAACAAATGCATACGTTGCTTTTACGCTCGACCTACCACACTGCAGCAAGTAATGGCTCCACTACCAGCAGCCCGCGTAACACCCAGCCCTACGTTTTATGTAACCGGCATAGATTTTTGTGGCCCCTTCTTCTTCAAATCAGAAGTGAGAAATCGTGCGCCTACAAAATGCTATATAGCAATATTCATTTGCTTCTCAACAAAGGCATGCCATCTAGAGCTCGTGGAGGACCTGTCGACACCGTCTTTCATCGCTGCTCTAAAACGCTTCATCAGTCTTCGAGGGAAGCCACGCGACATTTGGACGGACAACGCAACAAATTTCGTCGGCGCTCGAAACGAGCTAGCCGAGCTTAAGGATCTCTTCATCAGTGAACCTCAGCGCCAGAAAATTGTCAACGACGCCCTCGCACTCGGAATAAATTGGCACTTTATTCCACCACGATCTCCGCATTTTGGCGGGTTATGGGAAGCTGCTGTAAAGGCAGCGAAGCACCACTTCTACCGCATCGTTGGCAACTCAACCCTCACATTTCATGAGCTTCGCACGCTCATTTGTCAGATCTCAGCTATGCTGAACTCAAGGCCTCTATGTTCCATTTCAGAAAATCCAAGCGAGCTAGACATCCTCACACCGGGTCACTTCCTTTGGGGCAAAGCGAATGCGAACATCGATGAGCCGAGCCTGACTCACCTCAGCATGGATCGCCTTAGTCGCTGGCAGCGTGTTTGCCACATGCAGCAAACTTTCTGGCAGAAATGGAGTATCTCGTACCTCTCTGCGCTACAGGAGCGCACCAAATGGCACTCTCGCAAGCCAAACATTCATCCTGGAGACATCGTGCTGTTGAAGGAAGAAAACGTGCCTCCGCTCAAGTGGCCTCTCGGCCGAATTGAAAGCACAATAGTTGGAGACGACGGCGCAGTCAGAGTAGCAGTCATACGCACAGCCACAGGATTGACAAAGAGAGCCATCGCCAAGATAGCAGTGCTGCCAATCGAGACCAAATCGATTGAAAGTTGATCCTTCCAATGGGGGGAGTATGTTCGCGGCAGATCACTGCTTTATCTAAGCTCAAGGTTGCCACACGAATAGAATCAGCTGTTAAACTCTATTTTCTATGCAACTGTTAAGTCTTATGTTAACTACCTGTTAAATCTCATATTAGCAGCTGTTTAGTCTAACTAAAAACTTGTAAAACAGTCTCTTCTCGCATCACATGTAAAAAATGCAGCGGCACAATAAATTATAATATTAAACCCTTGCTTTTAATTTGAATTGAAGTAAGGCGGTTGCACAAATCAGTGTACCCGTAAACAACTTTCCTGACATTTCCTTCAAATGCCTGCAAATATTGTGGGAAAAGCCAGCTCCTCTGAATCACAATCGGTTATCATGTCAAGAGGTCGCTGACCCTCTCCTGGTGCTATAGCAATTCGAGGAATATCTATGTTTTCAACAGGGACATTTTCCATTAAGGTTTCTTGACCTCCTGGATTCAACTCTACCTCTTCTTTTACAACTCTATGCTCGTTAGGTTGTGCTGCCTTTTCTAACATTTGACACACAATGTCCCTGTCGTCTGCTGACGCAACAAATGGTACAGTCTCAGCAGATAAGAAGACAACCCCTGTTCATTGATAGTAACCTGGTGCTTCTTATAAAGTTCTGTGTTCACTAAATACCGAATTGTATCAACTATCTTTAAGGGCCTTATGGTTTCAGCCATGAAATCATGGTTATACTCCATCCTACGCTTAAGATGAATCTGAACTACTTCGGCTTCATTAAATGCCCTGGGAAGGGAAGTTACAACATTTGCAACTGAAATTGGCACATTGATCACTGCTCCTTTAATGGCACTTTGACGTCCATATCCAAGAGACTTTATGATCATAAAAGGAAGACGGGTAGAAATCAGTCTTCTAGAGGCGTCAAGCCGGAAAATTTAGGCCATTTGTAATAGAAGCCTAATACTGCGGCTGCTGGTTTTGCAAAAGCTAAACCTATTCCTATATGAGGAAAGATACAAAATATCTACACTATCTGCCTCACTTCACTTATCGTCTATGACTTCACGCGAAATTTTGTCCACTTGATGTGGAAACCACAAACCTTTGCAACATTTGTAAACCTGATCGGGTTCCTGCTTGACTGTCTTATTAAAATTGGCTATTATTATTATTATTATTATTATTATTATTATTACGAGGGTCGTTTGATAAGTCCGTGACTTTTTGAATAAAATATATTTTTTTCGTCAAAGAAGCGTTTTATTTCTCAACATAATCTCCTTTTAGCTTTATACATTTAGTCCAGCGTTTTTCCAATTTTTTTATTCCTTCCAAATAATAGGTTTTCTCAAGGCCCTCAAAATAGTCGTTTGTTTCTGTGATGACCTCTTCATTTGACCCGAATCTCTTACCGCCGAGCCATTTCTTCATGTTTGGAAACAAAAAATAGTCACAGGGGGCTAAATCTGGAGAATATGCTGGATGGGGTAGCAGTTCGTAGCCCAATTTATGAAATTTTGCCATGCTGACTACACACGTGTGCACCCGTGCATTGTCCTGATGGAACAGCACTTTTTTTCGCCAAATGCGGTCGTTTCTGCTTCAAATCAATATCGAATCTGTCCAAAAGCTCTGAATAATATTCGCCGGTGATCGTTTTACCCTTTTCAAGGTAATCGATGTGAATGATACCTTGTGCATCCCAAAAAACTGTGGCCATGACCTTGTTGGCCGACAGACCCACCTTGGCCTTCTTTGGTGCACGTTCACCCGGAGAAACCCACTGTCTTGATTGTTCTTTGGTCTCTGGTGTGGTGTGGTGGATCCATGTTTCGTCTACGGTAACGAAACGGCGCAAAAATTCGTTTGGATTGCGGTTGAACATCGCCAAACACTCCTTTGAAATGGTCACACGGTTGCGCTTATGGTCGTGTGTGAGCAATCGCGGCACCCATCGCGCGGAAAGCTTTTTCATGTCCAAATATTCATGTAAAATGTGATGTACCCGTTCAGTTGAGATGCCTACAGCCTCAGCTACCTCACGCACTTTCATTCTCCGATCATCCAATATC
The DNA here is from genome assembly GCA_018904035.1 of Zaprionus ornatus. Lineage (NCBI taxonomy): Eukaryota > Metazoa > Arthropoda > Insecta > Diptera > Drosophilidae > Zaprionus > Zaprionus ornatus. Next base: position 1,906,136 of record JAEIFZ010000032.1, on the reverse strand, counting down.
ATTCCATGGATTTTGTCGACGATTTCTGGCATGACGACCTCTTTTGGGCGACCTGAACGTTCGGCATCACTTGTACTGGTACGACCACAACGGAACTCAGTAAACCATTTCTTAACCATTGAAATTGATGGTGCAGAGTCCCCATAATATTTATCAAGTCTTTCCTTGGTTTCGGTGATGGATTTTTTACGCAAAAAATAATGCTTAATTAGCACACGAAATTCACTTTTTTCCATTTTCGTTAAAATTCACGAGATCGTCTGCTTTCAATGCCTATAAAACGCAAACTAAGAAACGCAGCTTTCTCAAAATTTTACAGTCAGCTGTTAATCGATAACTGCTGACAGGAGCAGTGTTGTATTTAGAGCAGGTGCGCGGCAAATACAAAAAGTCACGGACTTATCAAACGACCCTCGTATTATGATTATTATTATAAAAGAAGGAGTCTCCCAGCGGAGAAGGCGCGAGGCACTGCGACCATGAAGATCTTTTGTACCTAGAATGCTCTCCCTATAATGACAAAAGCTGTTCTGCCTCCCTAATGAAGCATAACAGATCTTTCGTCGAGGAACGCACGATTTCTCGGGACTTGCGAAATCCACGTGCAGATGTTTCCTCCTAGTCCATACCAAGGCCGGACAGTTACATAGAATGTGTTTACCAGGTGTACAAGTATGAAATGTCGTTTTTTTTCAAATCAAAAAACACTTAATTTTGTGGAAAAAGAAAAAAATCATTTATTCAAAGTATTTTCCGTCGCTAGCTACACATTTTTCCCATCTCTCGGGCAATTTGTGGATTCCACGCTAGTAGAACTCATCGTCTTTTGCGGCGAACCATTCATCGAGCCATTTTTTCACACTTTCGTAAGAATCGAAGCGCTGGTCAAGCGAGTGCGTGTCCCATCGAAGCGAATAGGTGGTAATCGGATGGGGCCAGGTATGGTGAGTAAGCTGCATGCGGAAGCACTTCCCAATTGAGTGTTTCCAACGTGTCGCGAACCGCTCTTGCCGTATGTGATGGAGCGTTGTCATGGAGAAAAATGACCTTATTGTTGTCTTTTTTGATATTCCGGTCGTTTTCTCTGATCAATTGATTCAAATTGATCAATTGTTGTTGGTAGCGTGCCGTATTCACCGTTTCGCATCGTCTTCATCCAATAATGTTTGCAGTTCGGCGTCTTCGTACCTTTTTGGTGGTTTTCCGTGCTCTTCGTCGTGGACGTCAAAATCACCACTTTTGAAGCGTTGAAACCACCGTTCACACGTTTTCGCAGTTGGTACTTGTTCGCCAAAGGCTTCAACAAGCATTCGGTGCGATTCCGCAGCTGTTTTCTTCAAATGAAAACAGAAAATTAACACTGTCCGCGTTTGCTCTTTATTCGGCACGAAACTCGACATGTTGACTGCACTGAGAGTAAACGATAATGACGCTCGATTTGCGCAAAACTATGGTGGTTCGACAGTCAAGGTTGACACTTCACAAGGTCAAAGTTTTATGACAATCGATAAATATTTACGTTTGCTAGACATCTATATGTTTAACCGACATTCCATACTTGTACACCTGGTACAAGAGACTCGTCGTCCTCTTTGCAGAGCCTGCACTCAGCATGCGAGGACAGGCGCCTTTTGGTAAGGTGGTAGTTCACCAAGTGGTGGCCACTAAGGTAGCCAACAAGTAGGTAAAGGTCACTCCTAGAGAGTAGCTTGGTCCTTCGATCAACTTTAGGATTGGTGAGCTCTTTAGCCTGCCGCATCCCTGGTTGGAAGAACCAGTAGCATTCGGTCAATCTTCCAGCCCAGGTTTTCACCAGGGAGGAGATAGTTGACCACCCCACGCCACAGAAGGCTCGCTAGTTCGTCCGCCTGCTCGTTGCCCTGGAAACCAGAATGTCCAGGTACCCAGATTAGGGTAACTTTATTCTTATTTGACCACCCGCTGGGGACAGTTCCAGCAGTCAGCCACCATACGCGAGCCTTCTCTTTTTGTGGGGAGGGCCAGTATGGCCGCTTGGCTGTCCGAGAAGATGTATAGTCTCGCTCCTCTGGTCCCCTTCTCAAGGATAAGACGGCAGCAGAACTCAATGGCGTGAACCTCTGATTGGAAAACTGTGGGCCAGTTGCCCGTAGCAATCGAGGTCCTGGAGTTGGGACCATGTATCCCAGCTCCAACCCCCTGTTCAGTCTTTGACCCGTCGGTGTACCAATGTATACCATTTGGGTCTCTGATGGGGTTGCCAGCATTCCAAACCCTGCGGTCCGGGATGAGGGTTCTAAATTTTGCACCAAAGAAGAGTTTCTTGGTCATAGAATCTGATCTGGTGCAGATCTCTAGGCTAGGAATATCTTTGATTAAGCTAGCATGCCCTGATTCGGTAGCTAGAAGCCCACATTGAAGCTTTATTCTAAGAAGGCTTATAGCAGCAACTTCTTTAATGCGGTTGTGCAGCGGAGTCAGATTCAAAATTGATTCCATAGCTGCGTGGGACAGGTGCGAAGTGCACCCGTCAAGGAGAGGCAGAGCAGCCTATGCAGTTTCGTGCATTTGTTGATGGCAGTGACCTGCGTAACCTTAGGCCACCAAACAATAGCAGCGTAGGTTACGATCGGTCTTACCATCATCTCAAATAGCCACCGAATGGTGCAGGATTTGAGACCCCAGATTCTACCGAAGAGTCTTCTGGATGCCCACATGGCATGAGTAGCCTTTGAGTGTTGTGTAGGTGGGAGTTCCAGTTTAGTCATTTATCAAGGGTTACCCCTAGATATTTGTTCTTTGGAAAGGTCCACAGGAGAGCCGCCAATGTGTAATTGACCAATGTCAATAGTGTATCGCTTAGTGAGTGGAACAATGATTGCCTTTTGCGGATTGATTGATTGACCTACATCTTCGCACCAACTACTGACCGTGTTCAGAGCTGATTGCATCAACTCTGTCACCTCTTTCCTCTGTCGATCTACCGGCTATATACGCGAACTGCGTGGGGTGCAGAGGGTTGTTTTTCTGCAGAGAGCACCGAATGTGCATGTCTAAGAGCCTTTCTGCAGTCTTAAGCAGAAAGGAGGTAAGGCTGATTGGCCGATATAACTTAGGCTGGTCAAGAGGACGATTTCCCTGTTTGGGAATGAATACTACATTGACTCTCCTCCAAGAGTTGGGTATGTGTCCCCACGTGAGTGGATCGAGGATATGATCCAGGCTGTTTTGGAGAAGGGCTGGAAAGATTTGATCACCCCCTGGGGCTTTGAAGCGAACGAAGGAATCTACAGCCCATTTGACCTTTTCAGGATCGAAAATGGTTCCAGATAGACTGGCTCCACGTGAGTCAGGTGACAAGGTGGCGTCAACGTGACTGGAAAGATCTGGGTTCGCCACGGAACCTGGGAAGTGAACTTGCAATAAAAGTTCAAGTGCTTCCCTGCGATCTTGAGTGAAAGAGCCATCTGCTCTTTTTAGAAGCCATATTCCATTCCATATTCCCGAGAGTCAATGCCACGGATGACCTTCGGCACTCTGGCGGAGCTGCTCGGGGGAGGTCGCCTAGCGACCCCAGTCGCGGGGTGTACCCTTGCGGGTATCTTGCGCCCGGCGCCTTTTGTGGTTAGGGCAGGGGCCAGGAGGCGCCCGCTGTCAGCCACAGGTCTGGTGCGGCCCGTTGGTGGGTTGGGGGCGGAGACCAGGATGGTCGGTGGTTTGGGGGGACTTGCCGCGCCACTGCGGCTGCAGCGCTGGTGGACGCCACCATTCGTTTCGGGGTATGCAACCCTCGAAACCTGGACGGGCGCCCGGTGTGGGATTAAGCAGCAAAGCCTTGGCAATGTTTGCTTTCACCGTAGCCACCTGCTCCGGTGACAAGACACCCACCAAAACGGCCTTTTGCCAATCGGCAGTTGGCAGACATCTATCAAGCCAACACATTAACTCGTGTGCCTGTTAGCACTGCCAACTCCATAATGTGGACTGCCAAAGATATAGTGTCTGAACCACCAACGTCAATAGCGTCTCTTTCAACGTTTTATAGTCTCTTTCAACGATTTATCGTCTCTTTCAACGATTTGGCGTTTCTTTCAACACCTTCTCTAGTTCGAATCCACGAACATGTCTGTAACGTCTCTTTCAACGTTTTCACTCTCATTGGAATCCACCAATACGTTCTCATTACACATATCCAACTCTCCGGGAATCTCTTCTGTCGGCATACTTCTTAAGGCTTCATGCGAATACATATATGTATGTTCGCTTATTAGCTAAAGATTTCAAGACATAACGGTCTCCATCCAGCACCTCTGCCACAAGGAATGGGCCTTCAAATTTATTGTCTAATTTGGTCTGATGTCTCTCCTCGTTTCTGAGCAAAACATAATCGCCAACTTTAAAATGATTGATTTTAGCTTTATTTTTATCAAACCTATCCTTATCATACAATGCGTTGTTTTGCATATTTTCTTTGGCCATTTTTCTTACAAAATTTATATCAACTTTACAATTTTTTCACAAATCGGTCGCATGTTTAAAGGTCTTGCCTCTTTCCCAATTAACAATTCCAGAGGACTAGATTTCGTTATTTGATTTACAGTACATTTTATAGCTAGTTGAATTTGACCTATATGGTAACATCTTGCCAACAACGCTGACTACTTTCGACTGCAGTTAACATACGTTTTAAAATGCTCATAACACGTTCTACCTGGCCATTTGCGCGACTGGCGCCTGTTGCAATTAAGTGTAAATTTATTTTTTGCATTGAACAGAATTCATTAAAACTTGATACAGTAAAAGATCTACCCTGATCTGCAATGATTCGCGATGGTACACCAAATATGGATATTGCCGATTTTTAAGCGTCTATACAACTTTCGCTGTTCATATTTACTGTGTGATACAAATAGGCAAACTTAGTAAACGCATCTATCTGGACAATAATACAATATACTCCTTTTGATCTCTCTTTCCGCTCAACTTGCCCGTAATATCAATATGTATCGTATGCCATGGGATATCTACTTTGGGTATGGGGTGTAGTTCAATTGGCAACTTTCCGGATGGAGGTTTAGTCAATTTGCAAGTTATGCAATTTTCCACAAATTTTCGGACGTACTTAGCCATATTTTCGAACCAATAAAATTCGTACATGTTGTCCAAAGTTTTCTCCCACCCAAGGTGCACAACTGCTTCATGGACATGGTTTACTATTGACCATCTGAATGGTCTGGGGTCTACAGGGAGGCACCGAGTTTTTCCATTTCTCTGGATTTTGCGAGAAAGCATTTTTGAGCGTAATTCGTAACATTTTGCTAAGCTTTCTCCGAGTTCGTTGTTTTGAATTTTCAAAACGATAGCTGAAGTTTTTGGATCTTTTTGTTTCTCGGCAAGAAGCCAGTTGTCTGTTATTTCGGCTAACAAGACATGCTTAACTTCTGCCTTTGTAAAAGATTGCTCAATTGTTTTGGCTGATAGCGGATTACGCGAAAGAAAATCAACATGAACCATTTTAGTATCTGGTCTATATTGGATATCAAAATCAAAACATTGCATATACGCCCACCAACGGTGAACTCGTGGCGTAAGATCAATTTTACTGCCTGTCGCTTTTAGCGAATTACAATCAGTAAATACAGTAAAATGTCGTCCATGTAAATAATGCCGAAAGTGTTTCATGGAATTGTATACGGCTAAAGTTTCAAGGTAGTATGAATGATATCAGGATTCGGTAGAAGATGTTTGCTTGCTATAATACTCGATAACATGAGGCTTATGGTCAATTTTATGAAGAAGAATAGCTCCATAGCCATCCATACTAGCATCAGTGTGCAACTCAATGGGATATTTCGGGTCAAATATAATAAGGACTGGCTCATTTGTCAGTATTTTCATAACCTTACTGCGGATCTGCTCATGCTCTGGTTTCCATTCGAATATTTTACCTTTAAAAGTTAGACCATACAACGGTTTCATTAACCCTGAAAATTTTGGCACAAATTGCCGAAAATATGATGCAAGACCAATAAACTGTCTTACTTGGGACGTACGCTGTACGTTCAATAGAATTTGGGTGAATAGGGATCTGGTGAAAACCGCTAGCCATATCTAAACAAGAAAAGTAGCCTAGATATTTAGTCGCTTATTAGCGGCAATGGGTAATTTTCGGCAATGGTATTTGGATTTAATTCACGGTAATCCACGCATAGTCGATGAGAACCGTTTTTCTTTTTAACTAGTACGGGACTGGCAAACGGAGAACTGCTAGGACGAATATTATTTGATGATAACCATTCATTAATTTTGTTTCTCACAATTTCTTTTTCCTCTATACTAAGTCGATAGCGTCGCCTATGCACAGTTTTGATGGGGTCAATTAGGCGTATCTCTAACTCGCCAGTTGTAACGGTTGTTCGGTATCAATGTCAGATAGATCGGCGCTATTACTCAAAGCAGAAAAGGTGTAGACAGACTTAGTCTTGAAAAGTTCAATCTTTTCAATAGTTATTGTAGCTCCAAAATTCTGATTTAAAATCTCACGTCCAATTATTATATTATAATTAATGTAACTATTAAGAACTACATGGAAAAGGACTTCAATCGGGTATCCGCTAATAATCACTTTTGATAGAATTTGTAGTGTGCTAGTTACGGTATTATTTCCAATGCCCCTTAACACTACAATGTTGTTGATGCGTGTGCTATTTGGAAGATGCACATTCTTTCACAAGCGAGCACTCAGCTCCAGAATCGAAATAAAATGGATACGACTCACCGGATGAGATTAGGGTACCAATTGGCTCTGCTACTTGACACAAGTTAACACGCTTCTCTTCGTTTTTGTTGTGAGTTGTTGATAGTTGTCGTGCAGGGCAATTTGGTGAAATGTGCCCAAATTTTCCACACTTGTAACACGAAATTGCTCCATTCTGTCCATCCGACGGACGCCCAGCATTTAGATTAGATGCATGTTGGGGTTTAGATTTGTTTTTCCGTGAACGGCATTCGGCGATTTTGTGACCCGTTTTTCCGCAAAAGTGGCATTTCACATGCGTGTAGTATACACACAAGTTAAGACCAAATATGATAAGAACACCAAGAAGCCAAATCTCGATCATGACTCCACCGCATGCAGTACATCCGCCACGTGCAGTCAGTCAACGAATTCCCAATAACAACAACAAGCCCAATGCAGCCCAACATGAACCAAGAAATTGCACAACAAACAACAGCTCAGCAGGACGGCAGTGCATCCGCCACGTGCGCTGCATCAGCAGAATGTCTGCACCGGCCAAGTCGTGGGAACGCCAAAGACATCGGACATCATCAGCGACAACGGCAAAGCTACAGCGGCAGCGGCAAAGCTACAGCGGCAGCGACGGCTTCGACGACATCAGCGACGTCTGCAGAGAATAGGTTTAATTATCAATTGTAAAACTTAGTCCAGTAAGTTCCAAAAATAACACCAATAAAATCTGACGTGTTCTTTTTTTATAAAAGAAAATTAAAATATCTTTTAATTGGTGCCCGAGCAGGGACCGGTAAACAGAGTCTTCGTCAAAAGGATCACGCGTAACCCTAAAGTACCTGAAACAGCTACAGGTTCGCGTCGCAGTGCCTAAAAGAAAGCCACAGTGAACACTGACTTAATAACAACTACAAAAAAGGTAGAAGTGACAAAATCGCACAGTGTAAAAGTGCCTTTAAAGAAAAAAGCCACAAACATCAAGTGCGTTCAGTGAACAAGTGCGAAAGATCCTAAGGTTCAGTTTAACCGGTCTAAAAACTATCGCCGACTCTCCTGTAGTGCCCGCCCGCAGGAGCTTTCGAAGGAACTCAGTGCCACCAAGGGTCCCGAGTCACCCACATCCGAACACCGCTACGTCGCTGCCCAACGTGGGACAAAAAGGACAAAACCCAAGGGGTCATCGAGGGAACGTCGCCGAAAATGTTATTTATCGCGTAAGCTAGAAAAATAAGTTTAAAAACAACTACTACTACACAAAAAAGAATAATTGAAAAAAAACAGAAAAGTAATTTTTAAAACAGAAAAACACAAAAGATAAGAGTCAAATGAGAATAATAATCTATTGAAAATAAGTCAAAATTGAACTTAAATAACAATACTTTAAAAAAAAAGGAAATTTAAAAGAAATACACAATAAGCCTAAAGAATTTAGGCTATAATCACCTATACATCGAGATATAACCCAAACTACAAATTAAAAAAAGAAATAAAAGCCCGAAAACCCAAATCATCTATTAGTTGTTGTCCGAAATAAACAAATCCTTAAGCCTTTAACATGTCAAAAGATAGAGAATTGGCAAGTGCATTAGCTGCACTTAATATAGGTACCGATAGCGGGGAACAACCAGGGGGAACTAGGCCTACGGCCACCAGCACACCGTTAGCTAGCCCAGAATTAAAACAGGTAATTGTGTCTCTCATCAAACAGACATTAGGCGGAGCAGAGTTTATTGGAGAACTTCTGAATAAAGGCGGACAGTCAGAAATGTTAGAAGATGTCCCTTTTATTGGCCCATTACCTGGTGAGTCCGAAAAATTAACAGATCTTACAAAACTGATCAGAGAATTTTCGGGAAACCGCACAGAATTTGGCTCTTGGAAGAAGATCGTATCTAGAATAATGAGTTTGTATGAGGGTAGAGAAAACACCAATGCATATTTTTTGATAACGTTGGCAATTAGGAACAAAATCACTGGCGAGGCCGATGCCGTATTAGAATCCTATAACACCCTTTGAACTGGAAGGCGATTGCAAAATGCCTGACGGATCAGTTCGCCGACAAACGCGACCTCAAGACTCTAGAGTATCAATTGTTCTCGATGACTCAAGGTCGACTGACCATTGCCGAATTCTATCAGGCCGTTTACTACCAATTATCACTGATCCTCAATCAAATCAGCGTGCAAGAATTAAAACCTGATAGTGTCCATGCTTTGAAACAAAATTATCGAGAAAAGGCCTTAGATACTTTCATACGGGGACTAAATGGAGACTTGCCCAGACTCTTGGCTATCAAAGAACCCAGAGATCTCGGTCACGCCTTACACTTGTGTGAATTGGTTGATAATCAGGAACAAAGGAACGCGTTCACGCCCAAATTCAGGCAGCACGCTCCTCCTGTGCCTTCTAGGCAAGCGCAGCCGCCTGTCTTTAACAGACCCATACCAAGGAGATTGCTTACAGCAGACTCTGCGGGAAATTGGAGAGTTTTCAACCCTAGACTATATTACCATATAGTCCAGCTCCCCAACATACGACAGACCCACGCATTACCGGAAATCCGCAGACCTGGCAAACAGGGGCAGCTGATCAACAGAAATACGGTCAACGACCCCCGTACCCCACGAATCAAAATTATCAACCAGCAAGACAATTCTATCCGCCTCCGCGTCCAACAGCCCCTAAACCACAACCGAAACCCGTACCAATGGATACCGACGGCTCCATTCGTTCGGGCAACGTCAACTACATGAATAGACCCAATGTTAACGACTTTTCTGGGAAACGACCTGCCCCACTAAACGGAGCTCCACCTAAAATCCTTAGGCAGTTTCACATCGCCACGGGAGTCCCAGAACAGGCATCCGAGGGAATAGAGGGCGACTTTTACTACCTTGACCCTGAGGAACAGACTTATTTCGCTAGCGCTGATTCCGAGGGAATTACAGGCTTGTATGACCAGCAATCTGAAGAAAACGAACCGGAAAGCGAATCGACTCCCGTCGACGCTTCGGATGTTCATTTTTTAGGTTAAACGGGTCATCTCTGCCATACTTCCAATGCATCATGGAAGATGGCACCAAACTTAATTTTCTCATAGACACCGGGTCGAACCAAAACTACATCCAACCAAATCTGGTGCCGCACCCAAAAAAGAACGAAGAGAAATTTTTCGCAAATTCGGTGGGAGGACAAACCCCAATAACTCACCATACTTTTCTCACTCTGTTCAATAACAGAGATAGACCCATCAAATTTTTCTTACTGCCTACACTCAAAACTTTTCACGGCATTCTAGGGAACGACACACTAAAACAACTAAACGCGGTTATTAACGTTAAAAACGATATGTTAACATTAAATGGAAACTATAATATCCGAGTGAAACAATTAGTGACTCAATCAGTAAACAACATAAAGCTCAGAATGGAGCATATGTCGAACAGTCAGAAGAACCTTATAAACTCGCTTACCCAGAAACATTCGAACTTATTCGCGGACCCAGACGAAAGATTAAGATTAAAGATTAAAGATTAACCAGAGTGATAGGTAAAATAAGGACATCATCGGATGCACCGGTGTATAGCAAACACTACCCGTATCCAACTTCTTTAAGGCCCGAGGTAGAAAAACAGATGGGACAATTGCTGCAAGACGGCATAATACGACCTTCACGGTCACCATACAACGCACCTGTATGGATAGTCCCCAAAAAAAGCGACGCGTCCGGAGAAAAAAAGTATAGGATAGTCATTGACTATCGAAAACTGAACTCCGTAACTATTTCGGATAGGTACCCTATCCCCGAGATTGGAGAAATAATCGCACAATTGGGCGACAATAAATATTTCTCCGTCCTAGATCTCAAAAGCGGATTCCACCAGATACCGCTTAAAGAAAAGGATATAGAAAATACTGCGTTCGCAATCAACGGCGGAAAGTTCGAATTCACCCGATTACCTTTCGGTCTAAAGAACTCACCGTCTATTTTTCAGAGAGCCTTAGACGATATTCTAAGGGAACACGTAGGAAAATTATGCTACGTGTATATTGACGATATCATCGTCTTTAGTCGGTCCGAAAACGAACATGCCACGCACTTAGATAAGATATTTGCCACATTAGAAAAAGCCAATATGAAAGTGCAGATGGACAAATGCGAATTCTTCCAAGAGGAGGTAAATTTCTTGGGATTCACTATTTCATAAAAAGGCGTTAAAACAAACGCGGATAAAGTAAAGGCAATAGAAAAATGTCCGATCCTAGGTTTGGCAAGTTACTATAGGCGTTTTATTCGCGACTATGCTAAACTTGCAAAACCACTGACGAACTTATTGAGAGGCGAAAACGGTTGCCTCCCAAAAAATATTTCAAATAAAACAAAGATAGATCTAAACAGCGACGCGATAAGCGCATTTAATAGGATAAGAAGAACTTTAGCTTCACAAGACGTCATAAAATTCAAGCTAACAACGGACGCCTTAATCACTTTCATTTCTCGTGCGCTCTCGAAGACCGAAGAAAACTACGCATCAAATGAAAAAGAAATGCTAGCAATAGTTTGGGCACTTCAGAGCCTACGAATGTACCTTTACGGTACCGCGAAGGTGATAATATACACTGATCACCAACCGTTGACTTTCGCTCTTAGTTCAAAGAACCATAACGGGAAAGTCAAAAAATGGAAAAGCTACTTAGAGGAATACAACCACGAGCTAAGATACAAGCCGGGTACCTCTAACGTAGTAGCCGACGCCCTTTCCAAAATCCCAACAAATCCCCAAATAAATAGTACAACGGCAACGGTTCATAGCGACGAAAGTTCCTCGCATAATTTAATACCAGTCGAGAATGTCCCCATTAATGTATTCAAAAACCAACTATTTCTCCTGATATCAGACGAGGAGGAGGAGTCGTTCGAAATCCCCTTTCCTACTTTTCACAGACACGTAATAAAAAAGAAATCATATTCTGAGGATGATCTGGTGGATATTCTAAAAAAAACACCTTGACCCAAAAATCGTGAACGGGATCTTCACACCCGAACACGTAATGGGCAAAATTCAGAATATTTACCCACAACACTTTAACAATTACAAAACTAGATACACGCAGAAACAAGTCACGGACGTGAGTTCAGAGAGCGAACAGGATAATATCGTAGTCTCCGAACACATGAGGGCGCATAGAAACGCCATTGAAAACAAAATCCAGATACTAAGCAAGTTTTTCTTTCCTGGCCTTCGGAAAAAAAGAGAAGCCACGGCAAAAGCATGCGGGACTTGCAAAATAGCCAAATATGACAGACATCCACCTCATGGGGAGATTCAACCAACCCCCATACCGACGTACCCCGGACAAATCAGCGGACAGCTAGTACTAACGGCCATAGATAAATTTTCAAAATATGCCCAGATAAAACTATTAAGATCAAAAGCATCGGAGGACATAAAACATCCACTAAGAGAAATTATGATAGCATTTGGTATGCCCAAGCAGATTGTAACAGACAATGAAAAGGCTCTAAATTCAGCAGCTATCAAGTTTCTGCTGCAAGAACAGTTGCCGGCAAAAGTCTACACGACACCGCCCTACACTTCAACTAGCAATGGGCAAGTCGAAAGATTTCACTAAACTCTAACCGAGATAATGAGACGCCTTAAGCTAGACGAAAGCACACTTGAATTTGAAGAACTATTCTTTAAAGCAGTAGAAGAGTACAATACGTCAGTTCATTCAACAACACAAAAAAAACCAATACATATTTTTCGGAAAACAATTAAGCACAAACCCCCAAGAACTTCAAGATGCTAGGAAAAAAATCAGCGAAAAATTAGAAAGAAAACAGTCTACTGACTTAGAATATCACAACCGAAGAAATAGCCCAATAAAGAAATACGAGGTAGGAGAAACAGTTTATGTGAAGATAGATAAAAGGTTAGGATCCAAACTAACACCGAGATACAGAAAAGAAATAGTCCACGAGGATAGGAACACCACAATAAAAACACATTCAGGGAAAATAGTACACAAAAATAATATTAAGAAATAACATTCATTCGCAGGTTACTCTTATTGCCAATATGTTTCGGACGGGTTACCATACTAGACTACACCCACTCCCAACTCATTCCCATAAAAACGGGAACCGCTGTCCTGCAAAACGGGACATTCAAAATTATCCACGTGTTCAACATCGAAGAATACGAATCCGCGTTCGGTGACATATCGAACAGATTAAATGAAATTAACAAAACGCACCCACTTTTCCCTTTCTTAAAATTCGAACTTATGAAATCGGAATCAGACCTAAGAAAACTTAAACCTTTTAAAAAACAAAAAAGAGCAATGGATGCTTTGGGAACGGCATGGAAATGGTTGGCCGGTTCACCGGACCACCATGATAAAGAAATAATAATCAATAAAATAAACGAACAACTCGAGAACAAGCAGTTAATAATAAATAAGGTACTGAATGATAGAATTAAACAATTAAGCTTAATAACCAACAAGATAATTAAGGCCACGTCAGAAAATAAAAATTTTATAGACGAAAAAATCTCTCTATTGCAATATAAGTTACACATACTTAAAGAAGAACTTAATAACCTAGTCCATGCAATAGATTGGGCTAAAACAGATACCATAAATTCCATTATATTATCAGAATACGAAACTGAACAAATCGAAAACCTTTTCAATAAAGAGATTATTTTCATGAACCTAGAAGAACTGCTGGAATTTTCCAAAATAGAAATAGCCACCAACGGCAGAAGCCTGTTGTACATTATTAGCATACCTTTCATTTCTAACGTAACCTGTACACACAGAATTCTAAAACCAATAAAAAAGGGTAAAATAATTTACGAGATAAAATACACTACAATCATTCAATGTAGCCAAATAAATTACGGCCTTAAAGGAAATTGTGAAACCCATAACGATTAGTCAATCTGTAATAAAATAAACCTAGTAGACCTAAGCAACGACACGTGTATCACACCGCTACTAAGAAGTCGAACACCTAACTGCAAGATTATCAATAGCCAACATGTAGCGGAACACGAGGAAATCCTGACCGGCACCATCCTTCTGAATGACTTCAGAGGCACCGTGCTCATCGATAGGGAGGAGACAACTTTGGAAGGAACGTTCCTAGTCCAATCTCAGAACTCTACAATCGTCATAGCAAACGACGTGTATGAGACAAAGATGATGACGTACGCCGAGGCTGCACCCCCAGTGCTTCAACTCCAAGCACGAGAAAGCAAAGTAGAAGAAGAAGCTAAAGGAATTCAATATCAACAATACCAGGGAGCTCGAGATGATAAGAGACGACAGCACCAAGACAGCAACAATCAACGTCTCGGTGACAGGGACTCTGCTTTTGGCACTCATCGCGGTATTTGGCTGGATAGCAGAACAAAAGCTATCTCATAAGGGCCTCCAGCTAAATAAGGAAGTCGAGACACCAGAAACAAAACCAAAGACACCTACTGGACCAACTCAGAAACGCCTCTACATCGCATCCGAGGACGTCTGCGTCTAAAGGGGGAGGAGTTAAGACCAAATATGATAAGAACACCAAGAAGCCAAATCTCGATCATGACTCCACCGCATGCAGTACATCCGCCACGTGCAGTCAGTCAACGAATTCCCAATAACAACAACAAGCCCAATGCAGCCCAACATGAACCAAGAAATTGCACAACAAACAACAGCTCAGCAGGAACAGGCACATTGACTCCAGTTACGACGGCAGTGCATCCGCCACGTGCGCTGCATCAGCAGAATGTCTGCACCGGCCAAGTCGTGGGAACGCCAAAGACATCGGACATCATCAGCGACAACGGCAAAGCTACAGCGGCAGCGGCAAAGCTACAGCGGCAGCGACGACATCAGCGACGTCGGCAGAGAATAGGTTTAATTATCAATTGTAAAACTTAGTCCAGTTAGTTCCAAAAATAACACCAATAAAATCTGACGTGTTCTTTTTTTATAAAAGAAAATTAAAATATCTTAATTCACATATCAGTTAACCACTGTTCCCATATGTAATCATAACACACAAATACATTGTAGCACTCTGTTGCAATGTGTACATAAGCAGTCCAGCCCAAGTGTATGCGCAATACGAGCACCCACTTGGAGGCTAACATACATAAGTGCATGGTCAGCAGTTCCCAAACGCTGATCGCTTACTATGTGTGCCTATAGCACTCCTCCTCCTCAAGTACCGTCGCTCGGCGACAATATATATATATATATATATAAGCTATGTATATAAGCGTCTCGGCGCTGCAGGCTACGCTCCTCGAACTAGCATAAGCAACCATTGTATGTAGAGCATAAGAATCATTCACGAATTGACTTCGAATGGAGCGGGACCTTCCCTGCTCCTCCAATCAGATAATAAAGAACACTCGTAAAGAACACCGCTTAAACACAAGGAATATTGTTCATTGATGGGAAACGCAGAAATTAACTACATGGCGACCGTGACAGGACCAGTCACATATATATATATAAATATATAAAAAAAAAAAATAAAATTTTTTCAAACAAACATATATGTTCTGCCGAAGCAAGAACGTGAGCAGCAGCACGACCAGCATCCGCAGCAGCACGTGCGCGGGAGATTGGAGACTGGAGAAAACCAAAAAATAGGTCTTAAAAATAAAATAAATAAAAGAATAGCACACATTAAGTGGCTATTATATACTAATAAAATGCCGCCCCCATGGGCAACGGCACAGAAACTAACTGCCGAACTTGATTTTCTGAAAGAAAACCTCCTGCAAAGAAATCCAAATACCTCAACTCACTCATCAAATATAAAAATTATAAACGAAAAATTAATTAAAGAACCACCATCTCCCAAGCCGTTGCCGAAAAGAACTATAGTCTGCCCGAACGACTGCCCTGGACCATTGTACGCTCCAACATGCGTATCCACATGCCTAAAACTAAAGTGCGAAGACCAGCGCCGGCCCCGCCTAATCCAATAGGCCCCGGATATCAGCAGCAGTAACAACAACAGCGAGAGGGGCACTCGGCCACTTTCGCACTCCGCCACTTTCGCCTACGAGGGAGTGTCAGCGTGCCAACACCGGCGACGCCCAGCTGACACAGCACACTACAAAAACGGTGGATCAATGATCTTCAACAACTGACAAGAGAGAGCCGACAGCGCTTCAAAGAGCCCAATTTTTTTTTGAATAACACTGTGTGCAAAATTTTTTTTTTCTTGATTGCACTGCGATGCATATTTTTTTTTATAATTATAAAAACCAATTGTAACATTGAGCGGAACCTTTTCCGTCCGATGAGAAGTTCGGCCGGCAAAGCCAAACGAAAACTTAGGTAGGACGACTTGTATGTCGACTATAGGAAATAGGATCTACAAAGTAGATGTTCTAGACAGAGATAGGGAAAAAAAAAATTATTTTATATCAAGAGATAATAAAATAAGAACGGTGCCCAATATGGGACTAGTAGACACTAAGTCGGTAGATTCTACCGCAAATGTAATAAACAAAGTAGAAGTAAGTACAAGTAACTTAGATTGGATCACTTTGATCCTGGGCATAATAGCCAATAAACAAAGTAGAAGTAAGTACAAGTAACTTAGATTGGATAACTTTGATCCTGGGCATAATAGCCATTATAATGATCGTTAATGCGCTCACTAAATTGTATAAATTCCATAATAAATGTTTAAAAAAGAAATATGAAAGCAGAGCTAACGATCTAAACAAAATATGAAAAAAAAATTTTTTTTAAATTTAATAAAATAAATTTTTATACATAATAAAATAAATGTGTTTTGAGAATGAAAAATAAATAAATATATATATATAAAAAAAAAATAAATTCATTGAAAATATTAAGAAATTAAATCTATATATGATAAGCCATTTGAAAAATGTTAAGAATTGAAAAAGAATAAATATTTTGAAAAATATTAAAAGTTAAATATATATCTGAACTAACAATTTACATAGGTCTACTACACAAATAAGTCTATATGGACTGGTAAAGTATAAAAAATCAGCTAGAACATATAAAAATAGCCTTTGATAAATCTTATAAGTGCGTAAGCCAGAATAGAGAAATACAACAAAGTACTCTCAATAGGCACGCACAAATATTGATAGAATGCTTTAATGAAGCACGCCAATTACTAAATACAAATAAGGATAGATTAACTAGAACATTTAAC
This sequence comes from Zaprionus ornatus, assembly GCA_018904035.1. Taxonomy (NCBI): domain Eukaryota; kingdom Metazoa; phylum Arthropoda; class Insecta; order Diptera; family Drosophilidae; genus Zaprionus; species Zaprionus ornatus. The sequence goes on along the minus strand of JAEIFZ010000032.1, from coordinate 1,889,183 downwards.
GCAAGCGTTAAAATTTTTAAACAAGTTTAGAGAAAACTTGTTAATATTAAGGAAAAGGCATAATTTAAATGTGGGACAGTCACAATATTTAACACATCATTTGAAATTGAAACAGCTGACAATACAGAAGTATCGGAAGACTCCGATCAAGATAATAAAGAAGAGGACTCTGAACAGGAAATTAAAGAAGAAGATCTACACGATCTTACAATACCGGCAAGAATTAAATTGTTAGAAATAGGAGAAAAAGAAAGTTCAAAACCGACAAACACAGACTTAGAACACAGTATGACTAACTCAGCCGCAACTTCAAGGGAATACGTGCGACAAATTTCTTCCACGATACCCGAGTTCGATGGCATGAAAGTCAACTTAAACAGATTTTTGACGGCTCTCCGATTAACAGATCTCACGAAAGGAGATCAGGAGATGCTAGCCGTTGAAGTCATTAAGACAAAAATAATTGGCCCTTTGTCATACAAAGTTGAAAATGAAAGGACCATTATTGGAATCATAAGTGTATTATAGGCATCAGTTAAAGGCGAATCGCCTGATGTCATTAAAGCAAAATTGCTAAATACACAACAACGTGGTAAAACTGCAGCGCAGTATACCACAGAAATTGAAAATCTACGTAGGTCGCTTGAGGCAGCCTACATAGATGACGGACTAGACACAAACAACGCAGATAAGTTCACGACGAAAGAAGCGATCACTGCGATGATCAAGAATTGCGAGCATGATAAGCTCAAGACAATTCTAGAAGCAGGAAACTTTAGCACTATGAATAGTGTAATAGAGAAATATAGTACATACACTGCTGTACAGAAATGACCGGCAACTCGAACAATGTTTTCTTCTATAACAATAGGGGACATTTTCGATAAAATAGTCATCGTGGAAATTACAAAAATAGAGGTAATGGCCGCGGTAACTATAATAATAATTATAGAGGCCGCGGCGGTAACTAGAACAACAACAGTGGTGGAGGTTACCGTAGGGGTAACCAAAACCAAAACTCAAACAATAGAAACAATAATACCGTCAGAAACATACAGACAGAAAACCAGCAGGCCCCCTTGAGCAACAGCCAACAGTAAGGCTGTATACAATCAATCTCAATTTAAGTGTTTTTATAAAGTTAAAAAATATGAGTACCAATTCAATGATAACTCTACTAATAGATACAGGTGCAGAAATTTCACTGCTTAAATGCAGTAATAATAATTTTAAAAATTTAGACTCAAGAGATACAACAAATATATCAGGAATAGGGCAAGGGACAATTCAGTCTCCAGGTACTATAGATTTGGAAATGAGTATTGCAAATGCAGCAATACCATATAAATCCCATATCGTACCTGATAATTTTCCTATACCAGGGGATGGTATAATTGGTATGGACATCATTAAAAAATACAATAGTATTTTAGAATTCAACGACCAAGAAGATTGGTTCACTTTGAGGCCTGATAATTTCAGGAATATAAACATTTCTATAATACATTCACTTGATAACGAAATAGTTATGCCAGCTAGAACAGCTAGGTAATTCGAAAGATTCACCTTACGTCTACTGACACCAATGTTCTTATCCCCAACCAGGAATTGCAACCTGGCATAATAGTAACAAGTGCACTAGTAAACACTCAGAACGTGTTGATTCGCATTATAAATACAACAGAAAAAGACGCTATTGTAAACAGCGCAAATATAAAAAGCGAATCATTAGACGATTATGATGTTTATAATGCTAAGGCAGAAAATAATGCACAAAGAACTTCAGAAGTATTAAAACTCCTAAAATTTCTATCGTTATTTAAAAACGATTTAACAAAATTATGCACCGAATATAGCGATATTTTTGGTCTCGAAACAGAAACCATATCAGCTAATAACTTTTATAGACAAAAATTGAGATTGAATGACAAAACACCTGTATACATTAAAAATTATAGAATGCCAGAAAGTCAAAAGCCAGAAATTCAAAGACAAGTTGACAAGTTGATAAAAGACGGTATAGTAGAGCCGTCTATATCAGAATATAATAGCCCACTTCTCTTGGTACCCAAAAAATCACTGACTAATTCGGCGGAAGAGAGATGGCGATTAGTAGTTGACTATCGTCAGATCAATAAGAAACTGCTAGCAGATAAATTCCCACTTCCAAGAAAAGAAGATATTCTTGATCAATTAGGATGAGCAAAATATTTCTCGTGCCTAGACCTTATGTCAGGATTTCACCAAATTGAACTAGACGAAAGGTCACGAAATATAACATCATTCTCAACGTCAACCATTTGGGTTAAAAATAGCCCCCAATTAATTTCAAAGAATGATGACACTCGAATTCACAGTCTTACAGCCTTCGCAAGCATTTCTGTATATGGATGATTTAGTAGTAGTCGGTTGTTCTGAAAAGCATATGCTTAAGAATTTAACCGATGTTTTCAAATTATGTAGACAACATAATCTAAAACTACATCCAGAAAAATGTACTTTCTTTATGAAAGAGGTTACATATTTAGGTCATAAATGTACTGATAAAGGTATTATATATTACCAGATGACTCTAAATATGAGGTAATTAAAAACTACCCACAACCGGTAAATGTAGACGAAGCTAGACGAGCATTTTGCAATTATTACAGAAGATTTATTAAGAATTTCTCTGAGAAATCACGCCACTTAACGAGGCTTTGTAAGAAGAATGTTCCATTTGAATGGACAACCGAATGCAATGAAGCATTCGAATATCTTAAAAGGGAATTAATGAAACCTACACTTCCTTAGTACCCAGACTTCAGAAAACAATTTTGCATAACCACAGATGCTAGTAAACAAGCATGTGGAGCGGTACTATCTCAGGACCATAACGGTCAACAACTACCAGTGGCATACGCTTCAAGAACCTTTACACAAGGCGAAAAAGTCCATTACAGAACAAGAACTAGCAGCTATTCATTGGGCAATTAATCATTTTAGACCATATATATATGTAAGGTTATTATTAAAAGGAGTTTATTATAATGGTTCAAATCAATTCAGTAAGTTAGTTAATTACAAAAAATATGGCGTTACAACTTCTGTGTTTTAGACAACTTAATAGCGGGCAACTTTTACAACTTAATAGCGATCGATCTACGCGAGTTCAACTGTCAACTTTTTACGTTCGACGACCAACTACGACTCTCTTTCTCATCCGTCTTCTGGCAACACTCTTCAGTCTGCGAGATTGCCAACTTTGCGCAAATGCTGGGGTTGCCAACCTGCATCAAAGTATACCATCTTACATTCGGCCCTCCTGATCTTCCTCATCCGTCCCGGATGACAAAATATCCTCGTTCACGGCTACATATTTCCATAGCTTCATATTATCGCAGCTAGTAGCCGTAATATTTGGTCCCTCGGCGTTTATTGATGCCTTCTTCACATCATACCGACCGTTTCTCTTGACCTTAATGACAGCATATGGTCCAAGATATTCGCTAGCCAGCTTTCGGCCTGCAACAAACTGAGTCCTCTTTATAGCGACCAAGTCACCCAACTTGTAGATCTGCTCCGTACGACGCTTCTTGTCGTAGTGCATCTTATATTTCTTCTGTGCCTCTTCAATGTTATGCTTTGCCTCTATGCGCAGCTGCTGCCGCTCCTCGTTGAACTTTTCAACAAACTCCTGCTGCAGCATGTCTAACAAACGATCATCCACCTTCTTACACATCCTTGTACCAAACATAATCTCGAACGGCGTTGACAGTGTTGACGAATGTACATGCGAGTTAATTGCCATCTGTACACGTGGCACATACTTATACCACTTAGCAGGTTCATTTGAAGACAGCTTCGCAAGAATTTCAATAATGCAGCGATTGACTCTCTCGACTTGACCATTGCCTCTTGCAACTCCTGTTGTTGAGTAAATCTGCTCGACCATGTTGACCTCCAGAAACTCTTTATAAGCGTTTGATGTAAACGCTGATCCTCTGTCACTTATTATACGGGCAGGAAATCCGAATACACTTGCCCATTCGCTTAGTTTCTTTACAACTTCATTTTGTCCTGTCGACTTTACAGCATACAGCCACATGAATTTGGAGAATCCATCGACTACTGCAAAAATGTACTTGTACATCTTAGAAGTTATATCCATCGGTCCAAGATGGTCTACATGCAGTGTTTGCAAAGGAGCATCACCTTTTCCTATGCAATGTAAACGTCCTTCTTGTTTGCCCAATTTTTTGCTGTGTATTATACAAACAATACAGTTAGAAATGTACTTCGATACTTTACTCTCTAAATGCGAGATAAAGTATTGCTGCTTTATGTCATGCATTGTTTTACGTGCGGCGAAATGACCAGAGTCGTGAGCGTTTTTAATGACGTCACGCTCCATCATCTTGGGAACAACTAAGAGTTCACAACCATCAACTTCCTTAAAGAGTAGTTTGAAAGTTTGAAATTCTCAAAAGGTCCATTCTGAAGCAACTGCACTACTGCTTTAACGTTATCGTCTTCTTGCTGCGCTTTTCGTAATCGTGCTGACAACTCAGTTGTAATCATAAAAACATCCTGTGGGTAGCGACTGAGATGATCGACGTGTTTCATCTTTGCACCTGCTCGATGTTCCATATCTGGGGCGAAGCTTTTAATGTAGAGTACCCATTCCTCCACATCACGGGGTATGTCATCTTTATTTGTCGTCTGCTTAAATGCTGCACAATCCGTTACCAACTTGAAGCGAGATCCCAACAAAAAATGTCGAAATTTCTTAAGAGCAAGGTATGCAGCCTTAATCTCCAAGATATAACTGTGCTTTTTGGCCTCAGCCTCACTCGTCTTTTTGCTCCAGAAATACACGGGGTGCATATTTCCTTCAAAGCGCTGCACCAACACAGCTCCTAATCCGTCCTTGGAAGCGTCAGTATGTAGCTCTGTCTGCGCCTCCCTAGAGTATATGTGCAAGGCTGGTTCACTTGTTAACAGATCTTTTAATTTTTTAATTGCTTCCTTTTCTGCTTCACCAATTATAAATGCAGAGTTCTTCCTTAACAAATTCGTTAACGGGCGCGCTATCTCTGAATGACGCGGAATAAACTTTCGAAAAAATCCAGTCAAACCCAGAAACGATTGGACGCCTTTTATATTCTTAGGATAAGGAAATCGTCTTACTGCTGATGTTTTGTCTGCTCCAGGCCAAACTCGTCCGTTTGCCACTGTATGACCCAGAAAGTTTATACTCTGCTGTAGGAAACTGCACTTTTTCCATTTGATCCTCAATCCATACCTAGCTGCTGTTTCCAAAACTTTCTTACTCTTCTGCATGCATACGTCTCCGGACTCTGCGAAGATAACAATGTCGTCCATATAAAGCTGCATTACTTCTGCGTTAATAAGTTTCTGAAAAACATGGTTGACATATCTGATGAACGCAGCTGGCGAATTTTTAAATCCAAAAGGAGCCCTGTTTTCCTCGATTGGCACGTGAAAAAACCCGTTTTCTAAATCCATAACTGTGAAAAATTTCGCTGCTTGTAGTTTGTCGAGAACATCTTCAATAAGTGGTACAGGGAACAAATCCTGAAGAACCATGCTGTTCAGTTTACGGTAATCGACGCATACCCTCAATGTTTGATCCTTCTTCTTGACCACGACTCTTCGACTCGCTACATTTGAAAATGATTCGCGTACAATACCCTTCTGCAGCCATTCATTGACCTGTCTCTTTACAGCTTCTGCTTCGTTCGGTGAAAGTCGACTAGGTGCTTGTCGAAACGGTACAATGTTACCATCTGGAACAATGTTCAGCATGATCGGACATTGCTCATGATCCTCCTCTTGCAACTGAAACGCAGCTTTAATCATATCTTTGACGTCCTTCTGGTAATTTTTGGGTGCAGTAATTTCGTTAATGTCTTCAAAAACGCTGTATACATCCATTGCATACTCATCTGTAGAAGTATGTTCGTTAATTATACGTTGAAATAAAAACCCATTCGAATCAGCTGTGAATTCAAATTTCTTTATAAAGTCGTAACCAAGAATCGCATTGCAGTCCATCTTGCAATTTGACACAACTAAGAATTTGTGCTTTGAAATCAGAGTCGACTTCCACTTCGGCGTTCAAATATCCAATTGGTTTTGTGCTGGTGTTGCCCAGCCCACGTAGCGTTGATGCGGTTTTAAAAATTTCCACATTTAACTGGTCTGCGATATTCTGCTTAACAATGGTCACATCGGAGCCGGTATCTACTAAACATTCGACCTGCAAGCCGTTTAAAAGAATTATCTTGAGTCGATTACTATTGGAAATAACTCGAACTCGATCAACGTTTGATGGACAACTGCGTGAAATATGCCCTTCTTCGTTGCAGCGGAAGCATTTTGTAGCTGATGTGCACTCCTTCCTTTTATGTTCTGACGAGCCGCAATTGAAACAATATTCTTTCTTTTTCGGTTTTTCAGCGTCTATCTTGTTTTGATTCAACTGCTGCTTCTTTTCGTTCTTTTGATTATTCTCGTTCCTTTGATTATTATCATTTATCGGATAATTATCGGTTCTGTGAACTAGCTCGAATGTTTCGTATTCCTCTTTCAGCTGCTTGTACGTTTTGCACCGATACAAGGCAAATTTGAATTCGCTTTTGATCTGCAATCCGTTGACAATGTGGCGAATTACAGCTGTCTCTTCTACTTCACCCATACTTGCAACTTTTTTCATGTTGAGCATGTACTCGTGAAAGGATTCCGTTTTCTTCTTTTTTCGATCTTGCAGCTTTTGATGAATATCAGCACTATTCCAGCTGCATCGAAATTCGTCAATTAATTTTTCTTTCAATTCTCTGTAATTGTTTATATATTCTGATTCTAAGAAGAGTTTCGCGGTACCACCCATTCTACCTCTAGCTTGCACGTATTTAGCCCATAGGCTTCGGCATTGTGTTCAAAAATTTCGAACCACTTAACAACTGGCATTGAAACACCATCAAAGTCGTTTACCACTTTTTCAAAATTGTTCGCTGTTATTTTCACTTGATTGTCGCGCTGTTCATCCACCTCAACTTTGAGTGTCAACAACTGAATAAGCTGATGCATTTTGGCATTAACATCATAATTGTTCGCGGCGGTTAAGTCTATTTTCGCGTTTTCTTGCTCCATTATCGTTTCTTCTTCGCTTTCGTCTATATACTGATCCTCGTTTCTTGTACTGTTCATTTTCTGTGCTACCGCATGTGCACTTCTCGTTTTCGGCATTTCTCGCGTTTGCTTCTGTGAATGTATATGCGTATTAAAATTTTCGACGTTCAGTAACGGTAAAACAAAAAAAATTTATGACGACTGTTCAGACGAGAAAAACAAAAAGTCTTTTGACTTTTCACGACTGTTCAATTCTTGACCAATCTTCACTCTCATACAACTGTTCAACTTTATCCACTTTTCAGTGTGTTAACTGACATGAATCGAAAACCGGCACGAGCCCCCAAATGTAAGGTTATTATTAAAAGGAGTTTATTATAATGGTTCAAATCAATTCAGTAAGTTAGTTAATTACAAAAAATATGGCGTTACAACTTCTGTGTTTTAGACAACTTAATACCGGGCAACTTTTACAACTTAATAGCGATCAATCTACGCGAGTTCAACTGTCAACTTTTTACGCTCGACGACCAACTACGACTCTCTTTCTCATCCGTCTTCTGGCAACACTCTTCAGTCTGCGAGATTGCCAACTTTGCGCAAATGCTGGGGTTGCCAACCTGCATCAAAGTATACCATCTTACTTATATGGTAGGCATTTCTTAGTACAGAGTGACCATAGGCCACTATCATATCTTTTCTCAATGAAAAATCCGAGTTCCAAGTTAACCAGAATGCGTCTGGATCTTGAAGAATATGATTTTAGTGTAGAATATCTCAAGGGGAAAAACAATTATATAGCAGATGCTCTTTCCCGAATAAACATCGGAGAGCTAAAAGAAATAAATAGACAGATACTGAAGGCCGAAACGAGAGCTTCAGCAAGACAGAAAAATTCCTGCGCAGGAGAAAAATTTCAAGAACCCAAATTAAATAAAGAAAATATAGAAATGCCTAATATCTATCAGGTTGTCAATAACATATATGTTGTTCTCAAAATAGACAAACATAAGTGTTTGTTAAAAAGAGGCAAAAATATTATAACACGTTTCGATATGACTAATTTTTATTCTAATGAAAAAATCGATTTAGATCAGTTATTTCAAAGGCTTAACGAAGAAGCAAGAATAAATAAGATCATTCAAACGCAATTGTCACCAAGTGAACAAATCTTTGAGTTTGTCACTATTATGAATTTTAAAGAAAACGGTAACAGAATATTACAAAATTTAAAAATAGCGATATTAAGTAAGGTGACTAAGATAGATAAAAATGATAATATTAAAATAAAAGCAATTCTGTCAAAATATCATGACGATCCGTCAGAAGGAGGCCACTCAGGAATTTCTAGAACCCTGAGGAAAATAAAAAACTTTTATTATTGGCCACAAATGACAAAGGCAATAAGTAAATATGTTAACACATTCTTAAAATGCTAAAACGTAGAAACACACGAAAATGCCAATGACTATAACTGAAACGCCAGCAACAGCATTTGATATAGTTTTGATAGATACCATTGGTCCACTTCCAAGATCAGAAGATGGAAATGAGTATGCTGTCACTATCATATGTGATTTAACTAAGTATTTGGTAACGGTACCCATACCAAATAAAAGCGCAAAATCAGTTGCTAAGGCTATATTCGAAAATTTTATTCTCAAGTACGGTCCAATGAAAACAATCATTACGGACATGGGAACAGAGTATAAAAATCAAATAATAGACGACTTGTGCAAATATATGAAGATAAAGAACATTACTTCAACCGCACACCATCACCAGACTTTAGGAACAATAGAACGAAGTCACAGAACATTCAACGAGTATGTTCGCTCGTACATTTCTGTTGACAAAACTGATTGGGACGTTTGGATACAATATTTCACTTATTGTTTCAACACAACACCATCAGTAGTTCACGAATATTATCCATATGAACTAGTATTTAGAAGATTACCAAGACAGTTCGTAGATTTTAACATGATAGACAGAATAGATCCCATTTATAACATGGACGACTATTCAAAAGAAGTAAAAATAAGATTAGAGATAGCTTATAAAAGATCTAGGAATATGTTAGAAAAGGCAAAAGCCGATAGAAGAGTTAAATACGATAGAAATGTTAGTATTTTTTAATTAAAAATAGGAGACACTAATTATTTAGGACCATATTTAGTTTCAGATATAGGAGCTAATAATAACACTACAATTGTAGGAAATAAAAATAAAAAAACAGATAGTTCATAAAGATAGGTTAAAGATTTTCAATTCTTAATATATTTTGTAGGGTTGGCCACCCATTAAAAATACATTTTTCTATATTTTCATTCTTTTATTCCTTCAACCAAATAAAAATATTTTTGATTCTCAAAGCAAAATCATAAAAAAAAGAAAAAACGAGAGCAACAGTCGAGCGGCACTCGACAGTGGGATACCCTTGGACGTATGTTGCCATAAAAAGTATTTAAATGTATAATACTAATCGCAAGCTACAAATTAATCATAACACTGCAGTGCGCTGCCACCTTGCTTCAATTTCGATACGTTGCCAATAATTAATCGCCGCAATTTTCCTAGCGCGCGAAAGACTGCAAAAATCGGTGTGAGCAGTATATATCGGAATTACTTTATAAATTTTGAATTGGCCAATATCGATAACTTGCAATATATCGAGTAATCAAAATTAATATTTATTTAATTGCATTTTATGGTTTTGTATTTTTTATTGACCCTAAAATATGAGTTATTAAATAATAAACATAGCTGCATGTACGCATATTATGAATATTATGAATATGGCCACATGCATGCAACTGCTTGCATACATTCATATTTGTCGGAGTCAGATGGTCAGACTCATTGATCTCCACCTCCTGTGCCTCTCGGATCGTGGCCTTGCGTTTCCTCGACATTTCGACTGCCTTCTTCTAGTGTCCGTTTTTTTTACTGACTCGAATTTCCAAAATGATGCTAGCACACTGCCTAGACACCGTTTTTGGCACGCGTCTTCTTGACGCCAGTTAGCAACTTCGCAAATGATTGCAATTATTGCATCATCCATTCAGTCAAACAGTATATTTGTCTCGCTCTAACGCAGTGTCAGACCGAGGCTACGCAGAACAGTCAATTCTGTTGGGCTTGTGGATCGTATGCCAGAGAAGGCACAAGTGGGAAGAGGATGGATGAGAATAGAGAATCTTTCTATCTTTGTCACTTATTCTTTATTAGTGATGATTACAAAATGATAGCTTATATTAGTGATGATACTTAACAACTAAGGAATTAACTAAATAATATCGATGCGACAAGGCCTTCCTGACTGTCACACGTCCTCGAAATTAAAGAGGAGATCATATCATTTACTCTGAAAGGATTTATTTTCTTTGTTAAAAAGTCAAATCGAACGTCTAAAATTAATATTATTCATTTATTATTATTATTTTTTCAAGTGTCCAAACTAATGACACTCTGGTACCCAGCAGACAGAGAATTCCCAAATACTCATGCTATACCGTATCCAGGACACTCACCTAAATGTCAGTCTCCAGTTAACAAACAAGTCAACACATTAACTCGTGTACCCATTAGCTCTGGCAACTCAACACTATGGTGATGTCTGGAATACAGCATTGTAAACAATCAATGCCCTTTTCTAGTTGGAATCCACCAACCCATCTATGATGCCTCTTTCAGCGTCTACATTCATATTGGAGTCCACCAATATATTTCTAGCGTCTCTTTCAACGCTTTCAGCCTCATTGGAATGGGTCTCTAACGTCTCTTTCAACGTCGTCATTATCATCACACATGTCTAGTTCTCTGGGAATCTCTTCGTTTGGCATACCTCTCAAAGACTCATGCGAGTACTTATAAGTTCGTTTATTTGCTAAGGATTTCAAAATATATCGATCTCCTTCTAGTATCTCTGCCACCAGAAATGGACCCTTAAACTTTTGATCCAGCTTTGTTTGATGTCTCTCCTCGTTTCTGAGCAAAACATAGTCTCCAACCTTAAATCGACTAAATTTAGCTTAGTTCTTGTCAAATCGTACACTCTCGTATAAAGCGTTCTTTGCCATATTTTCTTTCGCCATTTTTCTTACAAAATTAATATCAACTTTACTATTTTCTTCAACAATAGGTAACATATAAAGCGGCCTTGCTTCTTTACCAATTAACAATTCTAAGGGGCTAGATTTAGTTATGCGATTAATGGTACAATTAATAGCAATTTGTATTTCACCTAAAGCATCTTGCCAGGATCTTTGGCTACTTTCAACATCCATTCAGTCAAACAGTATATTTGTCTCGCTCTAACGCAGTGTCAGACCGAGGCTACGCAGAACAGTCAATTCTCTTGGGCTTGTGGATCGTATGCCAGAGAAGGCACAAGTGGGAAGAGGATGGATGAGAATAGAGAATCTTTCTATCTTTGTCACTTATTCTTTATTAGTGATGATTACAAAATGATAACTTATATTAGTGATGATACTTAACAACTAAGGAATTAACTAAATAATATCGATGCGACATATTTATGCACATGTATTTTCGGTAATTGACATGTGCATGGAAAAGAAGGGTGGAGAAACAGCTCGCGCTTCGCGCTCGCATCGTTTGTCCTTTTCTTTCATGCACAAGTAATTTAGTTCTGACGTCATCGACAACTTCTTTGCTGGTCAAAGGGTCGAAATGGTTTATCTAATAACTTCAGTGTTTATTGTCCGATCGGATTGCAATTTGGAGGATAAGTTCATATAGTATTTATCTATATATAGTGACATATTCATTCTCCATATGAATTATTTAAATTTCATTCTTCATAACTTAAACCAATCTTTTGAAAAGCTTCACTCTTCAAAAGCCTTAGTTCATTCTCCATACGAAAACTTAAACCGATCTTTTGGAAAGCTTCACTCTTCAAAAGCCTCATCATAAAAGTTCTCTCAAGACACCAAACGATAAGAAGCTTAAGTCACTGATAAACAAAGATGTAAAGCTCTGTAGAACTTTAAGGTTTGCTGGTCCATAAAAATCATTCTGTCAGTTAGTTTATGAGTAACTCTGGTGTAATAAGTAACGAATCCATCAAATAAAAATTATAAAATAAAAAATATATAATATTTTTTTTATTTTGATGAACACCTAAATACTTTATTGGCGCAGCCGGTAGGATGTTAGTTATTGATGAGGCAAAAATTAATCCAAGCCTTTAACTATCATCCGCAAAAGAACTCACGTGAATCGCGACGGCAACTTCAGTGACATTAGTTGAAAGTATAAACCCAACAGTGTTCAAGCCGAGAAGTGATTGTGAAAAAAAAAAAAATAAAACTTAAACAGTAGCCCACTTAAACAAATACAGGTGTGACCGCTACATAAGTTAAATCCAACAATCAGTGAACAGGAACAGTAGCCCGCTTAAACAAACAAGTGTGACCGCTACATAAATCCAACCCCACAAATTGTGAAGTGAACAAGAACAGTAGCCCGCTTAAACAAAACAAGTGTGACCGCTACAAAACAAAAAACGTTCAAAAAGAAAATTAATCAAAAATGGCATTATCAAATGATAATCTATCGCAACTGCTACGACAAATACGTCAAGTGCCGCAGTTCTGTGGAGAGCCAAACAGCCTCAGTTCGTTTATCAGACGTATTGAATACCTGCTCAACCTATACCCGACGAATGACCCTCTTCAGAAAGCCATCATATATGGAGCCATCGAACTACAGGTCATCGGAGATGCTGAGAAGGTCTGCCAACTCGGATTTCACAACGAATGGTCAACCCTAAAGGAAGCTCTGATCGTCGAATTTAAAACTCAAACCCCCCTGGAGGAACTTTTGCGACGTTTGTATTGCACGCCCTACAAAGCCGACCGACACCCAATCATCGGACTCATAATTATTATAATGACTCTTATGATGACACAAACTATAGCAGGAACAATCGAAGTAAACCCTATTGAAAACAATCAGGGATTCATTCTATTTGAATCAGGAACGATACAACTCCCTATTACTTTCATGCACCACTGTCTTACAGTTAACATAACACAAATTGAAGAAACATTTAGCACTCTTATTAAAGAAAGCCAGAAATTTAATAACATAACACAAATAAATTACCTAATTGAAAAAATGAAAAGGGAAATGAACGGAATACGTATAACAAAACGCAATAAACGAGGACTGTTCAACTTTGTAGGCTCTACTTACAAATATCTTTTCGGTACACTAGACAAAGACGACAGACAAAATTTTGAACACCAAATTTCATCCCTATCCCAAAGCACTGTTCAGATTAGCAGTCTAAATCACGTTATTGATAACCTTAATAACGGTATTCAAATGATAAACACCCACTCAGAATCTATAAAAAAACAAAAAAAAATATCCCTTTTAATATTTAATATCGAACACTTTACTGAGTACATTGAAGACATCGAAATGGGTTCACAATTAACTCGATTAGGAATATTCAATCCAAAACTTCTTAAGCACGACAACCTTGGTAACGTTAACTACAAAAATTTAATGGACATAAAAACTTCTGCCTGGTATAATACAGGTACTAACGAAATTTTCCTAATGTCTCATATCCCCACAAACACAGTTGAACAGCCTACTTTCCTTATCACCCCTTACCCAGACAATAATGGACAAACTATTAACGAAAATTTAGAAGGCAAATTCTATCTACACAATAATAATGTTATAAATACACAAACAAAAAATATTATTAAAGACCATTGTATTGCTAGTATAATCAAACACGAAACACCAACGTGTACTTTCCAAAAATACCGTAAGCCATTTTTCATCCAACACATTAAGCCAAACATACTAATTACATGGAACATGACCAGAGAAAAACTTAACCAAAATTGTAACAATCATGAAATTTATATTGAAAATAACAAAATTATAAAAATATTTAATTGTACAGCAGAGTTAAAAGAATTTTCAATATCAAATAATATGCATCAATATACAAATCTAATATTCACCGAGCATAATGTCACAAAAGTTGAACCTATGTCACATATTGAAATAAAAGAAATGATTATGCTAAACAATAAGAATTATACAATCTATAAAAATATATTAATAATCCTCATGTTTGTATTATCTATAATATCTATATTTTACCTATACATTAAATGTAAAACAGCACCTCATAATATTGTAATATCATATCTAAGACCTAAAGCAAACAAATCAGTTGACAAAAATATTGAAACAGTTAAAGAAAATAATACTGAAATAGTAAAAACTGAAAATGCAATTCCACAATTATATCCAGAAGTAAAGGCTTGAGGACAAGCTAAAATCTAAAAGGTGGGGGAGTGACATATTCATTCTCCATATGAATTATTTAAATTTCATTCTTCATAACTTAAACCAATCTTTTGAAAAGCTTCACTCTTCAAAAGCCTTAGTTCATTCTCCATACGAAAACTTAAACCGATCTTTTGGAAAGCTTCACTCTTCAAAAGCCTCATCATAAAAGTTCTCTCAAGACACCAAACGATAAGAAGCTTAAGTCACTGATAAACAAAGATGTAAAGCTCTGTAGAACTTTAAGGTTTACTGGTCCATAAAAATCATTCTGTCAGTTAGTTTATGAGTAACTCTGGTGTAATAAGTAACGAATCCATCAAATAAAAATTATAAAATAAAAAATATATAATATTTTTTTTATTTTGATGAACACCTAAATACTTTATTATATATGCTAAAGCAGAACGTTAAGAAATGAGTACTTTTATGTAAATAGCAATGTAAACCAAAATTGGCGATTTGCGGGGGCGGTAGGCGTGTTATTCCAAATTGAAAATAAACTTGATCTGCGTATGGTATACAGGAATCTACATGCTAAATTTGGTGTCCGTAGCTTTTGTAATAGCTGAGATCGACGCGTTCATCCAGACAGACAGACAGACGGACATGGCTCAATCGACTCGGCTATTGATCCTGAGCAAGAATATATATACTTTATGGGGTCTCCGACGCCTCCTTCTGCCTGTTACATACATTTGCAGAAAGTTAGTATACCCTTTTTTGATCATTTTCAATGGTCCAAGGGTATAAAAATAAAACTAAACAAAGTGTGGAAAAAAGAAGAAATATAAATCAAAGAAATTATAAATTAAATCTGCGAGCAATTCCAGCAAAAATTCTAATTTGAATTTCGGAAACGAACCGACACAGATATTCACGCACAATCACACACACTTCAGAAGAGACTATGCACACATACATATATGTATGCATGCGCAATCATTCATACATACACATAAAAAATGTTCCGTTAACGCATAAAACTCACACACGAGGATTTACTTATTATACACTCGACTTATATTAATTTGCATTGGTACCGATCAACCACTCTATTGGTTGTATATAATTTTACATACATATGTGTGTGTGAACACAAATTAAGTATGCATAAGTGCAGGAGGAATTGTTTACAAATAAACATTAAGTGTTTCTCACACTAGGCTTTTAGGCTGCGTGGGTGGTTTATTAATTTCAAGAAGAGTTTGTTTACAAATAAACATTGAGTGTTTTGCACGCTAGGCTTTTAGGCTGCGTGGGTGGTTTATTAATTGCAAGAAGAGTTACTCAAGACTCAATGGAAATTGTTTGAAATAGCGAAATTTGAGGAGTTGAGAATGAATTGTCAAGAGTCCGAAAAGACTATGAAAAGTTGTTTACAATTTACATAAGAAACGCTAAGTAACTCAGGGTGATAACTCCCCCCTTTTTTAAAATGAATCTTCCCCGATTCTTAAGAGTTCCTGATAATTGGTCGACTTTCTCGCTTAATGATTTCAAAGTGTCAGGGTCAACTTCTGATTATACCCTTGGACCATTGAAAATGGTCAAAAAAGGGTATACTAACTTTGTGCAAATGTATGTAACAGGCAGAAGGAGGCGTCGGAGACCCCATAAAGTATATATATTCTTGCTCTGTCTGTCTGTCCGTCTGTCTGTCTGTCGGGATGAACGCGCCGATCTCAGCTATTACAAAAGCTACGAACACCAAATTTAGCATGAAGATTCCTGTATACCATACGCAGATCAAGTTTATTTTCAATTTGGAATAACACGCCTACCGCCCCCGCAAACCGCCAATTTTGGTTTACATTGCTATTTACATTCGAAGAACTCATTTCTTAACGTTCTGCTTTAGCATATATATAGATAAATAATATATGAACTTATCCTCCAAATTGCAATCCGATCAGACAATAAACACTGAAGTTATTAGATAAACCATTTCGACACTTCGACCAGCAAAGAACTTGTCGATGACGTCAGAACTAAATTCCTTATGCATGAAAGAAAAGGACAACGATGCGAGCGCGAAGCGCGAGCTGTTTCTCGACTCTTCTTTTCCATGCACATGTCAATTACCGAAAATACATGTGCATAAATATATGCTAACACTCAACCAATAGGTGGCGTATATATGAATATGAAGAAAGCAAAGAAGTTGTCGATGACGTCAGAACTAAATTACTTGTGCATGAAAGAAAAGGATAAACGATGCGAGCGCGAAGCGCGAGCTGTTTCTCGACTCTTCTTTTTCATGCACATGTCAATTACCCAAAATACATGTGCATAAATGCAAACACTTATACATACTTAATTTGTGTTCACACATACATATGTAAAATTATATACAACCAATAGCGTGGTTGATCGGCATGCATGAATGCAGGTATTTACTAGATTTCTAATATAGACATATTATTATTATTATTTAATAATTTATATATTGACTTTTTATTAAATAAATATTAATTTACATTTCACGATATATTATGAGCTATCATATCGATAGCTTTTAATATATATTAAACATATCGATATATATTTCATATGTTTTGCATATAAATTATATTAATATGTGTAAATTATATTATATCCCCACGTCTATTGAAACTATGTTTGAAAAAATTGTACTAACATTTCTTCTACTTTGTTTTTTTAATATATGTATATTTTGTATGTATATTAGATTCTATAGATCATTATTATAAATTTAAGGTTTCGCGCACTTTTTAATTGCGGCGATAAATTATTGGCAACGTATCAAAATTGTTGCAAGGTGGCAGCGCGCATCAGTGTTATGTTAATTTGTAGTTTGCGATTGGCGTGTTCGGTGTCGTCGTCGATTGTCGATTATCATTTGTATTTTCGATATTAAATATAAAATAATATATAATTAATTCGCGTGTTCGTGATACATTTAACATTTAATGCAAATTAATATAAGTCGAGTATATAATAAGTAAATCCTCGTGTGTGATTGTTATGCGTTAACGGAACATTTTTTATGCGTGTGAATGATTGCGCCCTGCCCGGAACGTGGCGCGCAATTTTAGAAAAGTGCGGTACACAGCGTAACGTATTTTTGTGCATGCATACATATATGTGTATAGACTCTTCTGAAGTGTGTGTGATTGTACGTGAACATCGGTATCGGTTCGTTTCCGCGATTCAAATTGGAATTTTCGCTGGAATTTCTTGCAGGTTTAATTTATTATTTCTTTGATTTATATTTATTCTTTTTTCCACATTTTGTTTATTTTTATTTTCCTTATTAAATTTTATTATTATTTGTTCTTTCATTAGATATTTATTTTCATTTATAATATAATTATTTTAAATAATATACATATATTTATTTAAATATATGAATATAATTATAATATATATATATCTATTTAAATATATAAATAAATATACTAACTTTATTTTATATATATAACTATATATTAGTTTTTGATAAATATATATTCAAATTAAATTAATTTATAAGAATTTTATTTTTAACATACCTATATATTATTTTAAAACTTATATATTAGAAGATGCCTAGACTTAAGAGAAAGTCAGCTTGCAATAGGAGTCAAACACAGCGAAAAAGAAATCGTTTGAATAGGTCAGATATAGACTTTTCTGAGCAGGAACGCGTAAATAATCTAGAGGCACATAGAGAACGTAGGCAAAATTTCGAATTTAGGGAAGTTGAAAGGGTTAGAGATAGTCAACAGCATCGAGTCCGCAGAAGTAATAGAACATTTAGGGCCGTTGAGCAATTACCGGACACAATTCGTCACACTACTCTTCGGGCTTCTTCGCCAATCAGATTACAAGAACAACTTGCTGACACTTCGCGTCGTTCGAGGCGCAGGCGAGATGCTGACCTTCGATCTCAGGAAAGAGAGCAGGATGCAGTTCGTCGCCGTGTACGTCGCAGTGATTCTGCAATTAAAACAGACATACAACTTGCCAACACTTCGCGTCGTTCGAGTCGCAGGCAAGATGCTGAGTTTCGATCTCAGGAAAGAGAGCAGGATGCAGTTCGTCGCCGTGTACGTCGCAGTGATTCTGCAATTAAAACAGACGAACAACTTGCCAACACTTCGCGTCGTTCGAGTCGCAGGCAAGATGCTGAGTTTCGATCTCAGGAAAGAGAGCAGGATGCAGTTCGTCGCCGTGTTCGACGAACTGATCATTCAACTAGAAATGCCGAACAACTTGCCAATACTTTGCGTCGATCGAGGCGCAGGCAATGTCCACAATTCAGGTCCAACGAAAGCGGACGAGATGCTGTTAGAAGGGCGATTCAGCGACAAAATCAGGAGACGCGAATTTTAGAAAGGGCAATAGATAGAAGTCAAAGGTCTCAGGTTAGAAACAATCCTATTCGTAGGATTGTTGAGCAGGCATGCAATACTAGTGCACGCCGCAGTGCTCGAATTCGAGCTCAACGTGAGGCCTTTGAAGCCCATAGGAATATGTCGCAAAGAGTGAGTCTATATAGGAGTATTTGCACCAATAGGATAGCAGAGAATAGGAGAAACGCGTCCCGCAATAGAGTGGACCGTGCGAATACCCTTCCAGATGATAGGATATCGCAGGTTAAAACTAGTTTAGATTGCCTAATAGCCAATTTTAATAAGACAGTCAAGCAGGGACCCGATCAGGTTTGCATATGTTGCAAAGGTTTGTGGTTTCCACATCAAGTGGACAAAATTTCGCGTGAGGTCATAGAGGAAAAGTGTAGTGAGGCAGATAGTGTTGATATTTTGTATCTTTCCTCTATGTTTCCATCCCATAATAATAGGTTTAGCTTTTGCAAAACCTGCAGCCGCAGTATTAAGTCAGGGAAAAAACCAAAGGCTTCTATTACAAATGGCCTAAATTTTCCGGAGCTTCCGGAATGCCTGAAAGGCTTGACGCCTCTAGAAGAAAGGCTGATTTCTCCCCGTCTTCCTTTTATGATCATAAAGTCTCTTGGATATGGACGTCAAAGTGCCATTAAAGGAGCAGTGATCAATGTGCCAATTCCAGTTGCAAATGTTGTAACTTCCCTTCCCAGGGCATTTAATGAAGCCGAAGTAGTTCAGATTCATCTTAAGCGTAGGATGGAGTATAACCATGATTTCATGGCTGAAACTATAAGGCCCTCAAAGATAGTTGATGCAATTCGGTATTTAGTGAACACAGAACTTAATAAGAAGCACCAGGTTACTATCAATGAGCAGTGGTTGTCTTCTTACTCAGCTGAGACTGTACCATTTGTTGCGTCAGCAGACGACAGGGACATTGTGTGTCAAATGTTAGAAATGGCAGCACAACCTAATGAGCATAGAGTAGTAGAAGAAGAGGTAGAGTTGAATCCAGGAGGTCAAGAAACCTTCATGGAAAATGTCCCTGTTGAAAACATAGATATTCCTCGAATTGCTATAGCACCAGGAGAGGGTCAGCGACCTCTTGACATGATAACCGATTGTGATTCAGAGGAGCTGGCTTTTCCCACAATATTTGCAGGCATTAAAAGGAAATGTCAGGAAAGTTTTACAACTATAGTTAGATCAGAGCTTAGGAATTTTGATAGAAGAGGTTGTAGAACTGATAAATTATTTCATAACTTCAAAAAGTTAGAAATGATTAGCATTAGGAATAGCACATCAATTTGCTTACGTAAGCACTCTGCCACTCAAGGCATTTCGGCTGCTTAATGATGAAACTTTAAATAGGTTAATACTTCATGATGATGGCTATAGGCTTTTAAAAGGTATTCGCACGTCTCCTGCTCATTGGGAGGACGAGAAAAAGAAAGTGATGGCTATGATTAGGCAGGTAGGGCTTCCAACTTTTTTTATAACATTTTCCGCAGCGGAAACTAGGTGGCCGGAGCTTTTAGTCTTGCTATGTAAAAATGTAGACAAGCTAGAAGTATCCGAAGAAGAAGCGTTAAATTTGGGGTTTAATGAGAAAGCTCGTCTCATTAGAGCAGACCCAGTGACCTGTGCCAGATATTTCGATTTTCGATATAGACAGGTTTTAAAACTGATGAAAAAGGAAGGCGGTGTCTTTGGTTGTCACCAGGTCATCAAGTTTTATTGGCGAGTGGAGTTTCAGCAAAGAGGCTCTCCACATAGACATGGCATGTTCTGGCTGAAAGACGCCCCAAAGCTCGACCTAAAGAATGAGTCCACATTTATGCCTGTGAAGTCCATTATTGATCAGTTTATTACTGCTGATTCTAGTTGCCCGGACGTTGCTCCATATTTGGAGTATCAACTCCATAGTCACGGGCACTCTTGCAGGCGAGAAATTAGGTCAAAACAAATTTGTAGATTTGGTATCCCATACCCTCCCATGCCTCAAACAGAAATTCTTCTCCCTTTAGAAGAAAATGCTCCAAATTTGGCCGAGCATCGTAGGAATTTCGAAAAAATTCAAAGTCTGCTCGACTTCCCATTTGATCGTGAAAGCGTAGAAAATTTTAACGATTTTAACAACTTCTTGTCCCACGATCAACTTAACCTTAGTTATGAGGGCTACATTAATGCTGTAAGATCAAGTATAAAGAAACCAAAAGTTTTTTTGAAGCGATCTTTTGCAGCAATCAAGCTTAACGCTTATAACAAGCACCTCCTTTTGTTGCAGCGAGCAAATATGGATATTAAGTTTATTTTAGACCCCTATGCTTGCTGCAGCTACGTCGTTAATTATATTAACAAGTCTCAGAGAGGTATCTCAATGTTGATGCGTGAGGCAATCAATGAGATTAAAGACAATAACAATGTAACTATTAAGCAAAAGTTACAACATTTAGGTAACAAATTTATATTTGGCACTGAGATATCCGCTTTTTATAGCTACTGCAAATCAGAACGAGGAGCTCGCCAAGAAAAATGCAGATGACTTTGACGATGATGTGCCTAGGGCTTCTGAATCAATAGTTTACGCTCTTCGCGATAATAGTGGCTTCATCAGAAAGAGGACCACTGCGTGCATAATTAGGTATAGGAGATTTAATGTCAATACAGAAACAAGTGACTATTTCAGAGAGCTAAAAATGCTTTACGCCCCATGGCGAGATGAGCATTTGGATTTAGTCACACATGACTGTGAATTGTTCTGTAGGGAAAATTCGGAGTTAGTAGAGAACAATCGCAGAAAATATAATTTACTAGATGATAGGGAACTAGAAGATGCTCTGAGCCACTTAACAGAGGAAGCAGAAAATGAGAATAATCAAGTAGGAGAACAGGAAGTGGTAGATGATGGCTTCACAGTTTTAGGATTGCCTGAAATAGATCCACATCTAAATGTTTTAAATGTGGATGGAAATATTGATATGAATGATGAAGATAGTAATGTCCGTTTTATCAAGCTTCCAGCCTTAGTTTCTCAGGAAAGCTTAGCTAATATAGTTAGATCTCTTAATTTAAAGCAGAAGCTATATTTTACACATGCTTTGCATAATGCCAAAATCAATACAGTCTTTTATGAATTTGTTGGAGGCGGCGCCGGAGTCGGAAAGAGTCGACTTATATCAGCAATTTTTCAGTCATTATCCGTAATGTATAACAGTATACCAGGAGCTGATCCGACATCTGTTAAAATCCTCTTATGTGCACCAACAGGAAAAGCAGCATTCGGAATTAGTGGTTCGACACTGCATTCCATGTTTTCACTTCCTGTTAATCAATCTCGCTCAGCACCTCTAAGGGCCTTAAGCCATGATTTAGTTAATAGCCTTCATTCAAGGTTAATCGATCTTAAATTAATTATTATTGATGAAATATCAATGGTTAGCTCTCTAATGTTTTCTTATTTAGATTCTCGTTTGAAGCAAATTTTCAAAAATACTTCTCCTTTTGGTGGTGTTTCTATCATCGTATTCGGTGATCTTAGACAGTTACAGCCCGTAGGAGGTAGTTGGATTTTCGATCCAAATACCACTGACCCTTACCATGAAATATTTGGTACGTATCTCTGGGACCTTTTTTGTATTTTGAGCTCACAGAGATAATGCGTAAACGTGACGATCAGCTTTTCGCTTCTGCCTTAAATAATATGGCATCGGGTTGTATGACAGCCGATGATATTGTCCTTTTCCAATCTAGAATATGCGAACCATCGGCAGTGCCCGATGATGCAATTCATCTGTTTAGTAATAATAATGAGGTTGATTTATTTAATGTAACGAAACTTAACTCAATTGCTACTGAGCAATTTTTCTCTACTGCTGAAGACTTTATTAAGGCGGGCCATTTGGAACCAGCTAGGAAACAAAGAATATTAGAAGAAGTGAAGGGTTTTAAAACTTCCGCTACACAGGGACTCTGTACGTCTCTTCTCCTAAAAATACTGCCAAGTACATGATGACGGTCAATGTAGACACAGGGGATGGATTAGTAAACGGGGCATCAGGTGTGTTGATGCAAATAGATTTCAATACATCCAACACTCCCAACATTTTATGGATGAAATTTACAGAGGAAACTGTAGGAGAATCTGCGCGTTCGAAGTGTACACATCGTACAGATCCTTCATGGACTCCTATTCAGAAAATTGTTCGCAGTTTTCAATATTCAAATAACGCACAAATTAACATTGACCGTAGGCAGTTTCCAATTGTGCCTGCTGAAGGCATCACAATTCATAAGAGTCAGGGAGCTACGTATGGCAAAGTGGTAGTCCATGCTAATTCCAGAATGCAGCGTGCTGCATTATACGTAGCTTGCAGTAGAGCAACTACTGCTTTAGGATTATTCATTATTGGGAATTTTGTTCCTCCTAAGTCTCCCCAAAATAATGATAAAGTGAAAGCCCAATTGAAGAAATTGCGGACTGAAAAGCTACTGTGTACTCATTACGATTATTTAATTAACAGTTCTGCCCTTAACATTTTCTTCCATAATATTCAGAGCTTGAATTCCCATATTGAAGATATTCGATCGGACAAGCTGATGCTTCAGTCATCAATATTATGTTTCGTGGAAACTTCCATAAGCAATGAAACTGTAGAAATACCTGGGTTCACTATTGTGGTTCAACTTGAATCAATTAGGCCTTTAACAGGCATCATAATTTATGTAAAGAACGAACTAGTAGATAGAGTTTCCCATACCTTTAGCAGTAGAAAAACTTTTGGCTCAGTAGTTTTTGAGTTCGGCATATTTAGGTTTGATGCCATAAGTTTTCTTTCTCGTTTAGGTGATTTAGGGGATAGCTTGCTAGTTTTAGGAGATTTTAATTTGTGCCTCAAAACCTTTAAGAGGTGTAAGAGTATTTATAATTTTTTGATTAGCAAAGGATTAAGGAGTTTGTTAGATTTGAAAACGTCCACTACCAATATGGATACACATATTGATTGGGCGTTTTCAAATATACTAGATAATGAAAAGATTAGTGCTAGGACTTTTGAGGTTTTGCATAGCCATCACAATGGGATATCTGTTAGTATTCAGGCATGAGTTTGTAATGTTTGGAATAGGTTAGAAATTAAGAAATCTAAATGACAGGATATATGTAAATATGTATGTGGGCATATTTTAATAATTTAAATTTAATTATCTAATAGTTAAGTATAACCATTGAATGGAAAATTGCTTTGATAATTATTATTATTTTTTTATTTTTATACCCTTGGACCTTGTTATCGATATTAACCAATTTAAAATTTATAAAGAAATACCGATATCTACTGCTCACACCGCTTTAGGGAATTGCGGCGATAAATTATTGGCAAAATATCGAAATTGAAGCAAGGTGGCAGCGCACTCCAGTATTATTATTAATTTATAGCTTGCAATTAGTATTATACAATTAAATACTTTTTATGGCAACATACGTCCAAGGGTATCCTACTGTCGTGTGCAACTCGACTGTTGCTCTTGTTTTTAAATAGTGTTACGTTTAGTAACTAAAGAATATTTAGCTTTTATGAAGTTAAAGATCTTTTAAAATAAATTGGGGAAAAGGTACTTAAGAAGCTTTGACATACAAAATACAAGCATGATTAAAAATATTACAAATGTTATTTCAAAATGATTAAGTGGTATAATAATTTGTGATAATATATTTGTATTTTGAAATTTAAGTTCGGTATTGTTGCTTTGTAAATATTCTGATATCAGGTAATTTTTAAATTTATTGTTTTCGATATAGTTTAACAGTTTTTGTTTATTATTGGTATAAGTTATATTATTAATGTCAACAATGATTTGAAAAGTAACTACATAAATGCCTGTAACAAATGTGTGGTTGATATAGTTTGAACCGGACACTAGAATAGGTCCGTCTGTAATAATTTCTACAGGTTTGTTTTTATACCCTTGGACCATTGAAAATGGTCAAAAAAGGGTATACTAACTTTGTGCAAATGTATGTAACAGGCAGAAGGAGGCGTCGGAGACCCCATAAAGTATATATATTCTTGCTCAGGATCAATAGCCGAGTCGATTGAGCCATGTCCGTCTGTCTGTCCGTCTGTCTATCTGTCTGTCTGGATGAACGCGTCGATCTCAGCTATTACAAAAGCTACGGACACCAAATTTAGCATGAAGATTCCTGTATACCATACGAAGATCAAGTTTATTTTCAATTTGGAATAACACGCCTACCGCCCCCGCAAATCGCCAATTTTGGTTTACATTGCTATTTACATAAAAGTACTCATTTCTTAACGTTCTGCTTTAGCATATATATAGATAAATACTATATGAAGTTATCCTCCAAATTGCAATCCGATCGGACAATAAACACTGAAGTTATTAGATAAACCATTTCGACCCTTCGACCAGCAAAGAAGTTGTCGATGACGTCAGAACTAAATTACTTGTGCATGAAAGATAAGGACAAACGATGCGAGTGCGAAGCGCGAGCTGTTTCTCGACTCTTCTTTTCCATGCACATGTCAATTACCGAAAATACATGTGCATAAATATATGCTAACACTCAACCAATAGGTGGCGTATAGGTGAATATGAATGTATGCAAGCAGTTGCATGCATGTGTCCATATTCATAATATCCGTACGTGCAGCTATGATTATTATTTAATAATTCATATTTTAGGGTCAATAAAAAATACAAAACCATAAAATGCAATTAAATAAATATTAATTTTGATTACTCGATATATTGCAAGTTATCGATATTGGCCAATTCAAAATTTATAAAGTAATTCCGATATATACTGCTCACACCGATTTTTGTAGTCTTTCGCGCGCTAGGAAAATTGCGGCGATAAATTATTGGCAACGTATCGAAATTGAAGCAAGGTGGCAGCGCACTGCAGTGTTATGATGAATTTGTAGCTTGCGATTAGTATTATAAATTTAAATACTTTTTATGGCAACATGCGTCCAAGGGTATCCCACTGTCGAGCATATTATGCATATCCACAAAGCAATTGTCTTTTTCTTGAATTTGACCAAAATTATTGTATATTTCTTTTTGAAAGTTTTTATTGGGTAATAAGTGTCGTTGCATTTAGCGATTTTGTCGTCAATAATTAATTTACCGTTTGTTTGAGATATGGCTTTTGCGTGAAAAAACTTACAACTACATATGGTATGTTTTACAATGGGTTATTTTATGTAATATATAATTAAACCTTTGTGCGATATAATTGATAAAATAGAAACGTACATTAGGTGTATTATAGTTATGTTAAATTTTTCGTGTGTAAAAATGTCTGCCACATCGTGGTTGTTTAGAATTTTTTAATAAAAAATATTGGCTTTTGAAAATGTTATTGCGTCTCGCAGATTTTGTAAGTCGAATGACAGCAGTTTTAATCTCTGTTTTTTCATTTTAAGTTTTCTAGTAAATTGGGTTCTTTTTGAATTTCTTTAAAAATTGCAGAATTGATTTGGTTTTGTTTATTGTTCTTTTCGACCAAGTCATTGATTTTGTTTTGAAGTGTGATTAAGTCATTGTGATCTGATGTACCTGTTATCCATTTAAAAATGGTGCCTACTTCATTGATACCTCGTTTAATTATTTTATGTGGCGCAAGTTGAGAGAAAAAAGAACTGGCTAATTTTAAGTTCAAATAAAAATCCCAATCTACACTGATGTTTCTATCCTTCACGTACTTTAACTCTTCTTCGATAATATATTTGTAATAACTTAAGTTAGTAACGTGGAAAAGTTCTCCATAAGTTTCGTATAAAAATATGTGTTCTGCGTCTTCAATTAAGACATATCAGAAATTGTTGAACCCAGTAATACTGGGGTAAGTAATATATATAAAATGTTCCTGCTAAAAATATAAAAAATACAAAAAATTCAAATTTTGATTAAAACTTAATGTTATCTTTATGAATTATTCGATTCTTGTTATTTATGATAACCTTATTTCTTAAATCTTCATTTACTGTTTGTTTTTTATATCTAGGTTGTACTTTATTTCTTTCCCCATGCTTCAACTATTTCTTTTATGGTCCAGAAGATTGTATTCTTCCTGAATACAGCGTGAAATTTCAATTAATGTTGAGTGTACTCTTTCTACTTGGCCATTGGTGAGACTATGTCTGGGATCTGCATCAAAAATGGTTAAGCCAGCACGCTCTATTGCTGATTTGAATTGGGCGGAAGAGAAACTAGGCTCATTGTCCATCATTATGGACTTGGCAAAAGGAAATGGTTGAATTAGCTCGAGAATTTTAAATTCCATAACTTCCAGAACTTGAACTTTCACAGTGAACGGACGTGTTTGTTTTGTGCGCTTCGATCTTAGTTTGATTTGAATTCAAAACAACCGGTGTTTTGTTTAAATATCTAAATTTAAATATTTCCTTTTGCTAGTCCGTTCACGACGCGTGTGCATGCCTAATATTGTAGATTAGTCTAACTAAACTTTGTTTGCTAATTTTACATTTGTTGTGCATTGGTTCTGCTTGTCCAGTGTTTTGTTTTTGTCTTCTTATTTTCGGTAAGCGACGTTGTTGTAGTTAGTTCATCGCTATAGCTCTCTCTGCTTATCCCTCCTAATTCTTTGAGTGCGCCTAAGCTGTTCTCACGCTTTGCCGCTCTCTTTGCTGCACTGTTGTTGCTCTATCTTTCTGCTCTCTGTGCTCACTGTCCTTTACGCGCGCTAATTTTTTCGCGCACATACCTCTTCTTGTTTTTGTTCGTTTTCTTTTTGGCATTTCTCGTTTTACAGTAGGTGTCCACTATAATGGACGGGGTAATTTGTTTCAAAAAATCCTGTCTTAAGCAGGTGACTGCCGCCCAGGCAAGCATTTCGTGCTGGCTATGTACCAACGTAGTACACGCGAAGTGTGCCGGCTTTTCTGGCCCGACGGCTGACGCCGTAGCCAAGCGCACTGGTTTGCGGTATTGCTGCGATGTGTGTAGGGAGGTGGAGAACGACATGTGTTCGTTTATGCGTCAAACGAAGACTGGATTTAAGGAACTGCTTGGAAGTTTTCGTAAACTTTCCGACGAGTTCTCGGCGCTGGATTCTTCATTCAATAACCTTAAGTTAATGAATTAATCCCCAAAGCGCAAGAAATCCACACGAGTAGAGAAGTCTTCTGTTAGCGCCACCCAGCTCCCTTTAATTGACCAGCCACGTACGCCAGTGACACAGCCGCTGATGCCGTTCACCAATCCTCCGATGGTAACGAGATCTGCGGTTCTTCTAGAGAATGTCATTGGGGGTGTGCAATCAGTGACGCCCAAACCATCCGATATGTCTGCTGTGGTCTCGTTGCCTGTGCCACAGTTATTAGATTTTCATAGGGCGTGTTCAAGTTCTGGATTACCAGAAGAGAACCTCTGCTCTGGTATTATACCGGAGGCGCCAAAAAAGCTTGTAGTGTTCCACAAAAGAAACAAATTTTTATTTCGAGGCTTGCCCTTGAACTCACATCAAACGATGTTACTGCTTATATTCAAGCAAAAATTCAAGCCTTGGATATAAAAGTGGAAAAATTTAAGTTTTCTTATGAGAGGGACATATCGTCCTTCAAAATAAGTGTCCCCAACGAACTCTTTGGCATTATATGTTCGGCAAAATTTGGCCGGAACACGTAATTTTTAAAGAGCTCGAAGCAAAGAAGAAAAGAAATCGGCCACCGATTAAACTTCCTTTTCCTTCTTAAGCAACTTCCAAAAAAAATCCGAGCAAAAAAAACTAACAAGCTTCTTAACTCTTTCATATCAAAATGTTAGAGGTCTTTGTACTAAACTTTCAACTTTATGTTTAAACAGTCTCTCTTTTTCTTCTCAAATTGTTGTGTTTACTGAGACTTGGTTAAAGCCGGAGATCCTTAACTCCGAAGTCTTTCCAAATAAGTACACAACCTACAGGTGTGATCGACCTGACCGTCGTGGTGGTGGAGTTCTTATTGCAGTTGATTCCACCATCAATTCGGAACTTTTACAACCGGAGATTCAATCTGCTATTGAATTACTCTGTGTAAAATTACACTTCCGCGGTTTCTTTCATTATATAACCTGTTCTTATATTCTGCCGTCATCGGAGTTATCAGTCTATTTGCAACATTTGTCGGCAATAAAGACTATATTTAATCTGTTATCAGACAGAGATCACT
Organism: Zaprionus ornatus; assembly: GCA_018904035.1. Lineage (NCBI taxonomy): Eukaryota > Metazoa > Arthropoda > Insecta > Diptera > Drosophilidae > Zaprionus > Zaprionus ornatus. The sequence goes on along the minus strand of JAEIFZ010000032.1, from coordinate 1,860,151 downwards.
TTTCAGTCCTTGGGGACTTTAATATTTCTAATTGTAATTGGACAACAAGTGTTGACTCAAATACTCTGTTGCCTTCACGGCAACATGACCTTTTCGACGGTCTGTTTGATATGTCATTGTCACAGGTCAATCATATCTTAAACTGTAGTAACAGATCGTTAGATTTATGCTTTGTCTCCGATCCATCTAGAGTGAGTCTAAACAGGACACAACCACTTTCTCTTCCTGAAGATCCTTACCATCTTTTACTTTTGAGTTTGTCGCATTTATGGATAAACATGAAAAACTGTGTAATCGTGTACGCTGCTTTAGAAAAGCAGATTTTAACTTATTAAATTTGTTAATTTCCAATTTTGATTGGTCAGAACTATATTTGTCTACAGATATTTCAGTAGCGACCAATACTTTTTATAATACAATTAATTCATTTTTTGATATTTGTGTTCCGTGCTTTTATCCAACTTCATCGAGTAAGCCGCCATGGTACACAAGAGACTTGTCACGGTTAACAAATTTAAAGTCGAGTCTATTTAAAAAGTATAAAAACAATAATTCGCCTTCAGTCTTTTCTCGCTACTTAAGCGCGCGGTCAGATTTTACAGTCTTAAACGCGAAATGTTATATGACCTATTTAACTCGTTGCAAGGTTCAGTTTATTCAGAACCCCAAACAGTTTTATAGTTTTTTTTAACACGAAACGTAAGTCTACCGCATTTCCAACGAAATTAACGTTTGAAAATGCTTGCGCAGATACCGACCAAACCATGGCCGATTTGTTTGCAAAGTTTTTTCAAACGACCTATTCACGTTCTACACATCACACTCACTTTTATCCATACAACATTCCAAGTTCGAATGGTATCTTCTCTCCCTTTCTAAACGAAAGCACACTTGTCAAGGATCTTTATTTAGTTAAGCCAGTTTTCTCACCAGGCCCTGACGGTGTTCCCGCTTGTATACTTCGGTTCTGTGCCAACTCCTTAAGTAAGCCATTGCTCAAACTATTTTCGCTGTTCTTAGAAACTTCACTGTTTCCTTCTATGTTATTTGGAAAGAATCTTTTATTATTCCCCTTCTTAAAAAGGGCAGCAAGTCTGATGCAAGCAATTATAGAGGTATCTCTAAATTGTCGGCTATACCTAAATTTTTCGAGAATGTTATAACTCCTCAATTGCAACATTCCTGTAGGTCCGTTATTTCTCCTTTTCAACACGGATTTATAAAGCGTCGTTCAACTACGAGAAATTTACTTGAGCTGACATCCTTTGTGGTAAAAGGATTTCAGGAAAATCTTCAAACTGATGTTATTTATACTGATTTGAGTAAAGCTTTTGACTCAGTGAATCATTCCCTTCTGGCACATAAGCTTGACCTTCTAGGGTTTTCACCAAAAATACTTAGCTGGATTGTTAGCTATCTGACTGACAGAACTCAAAGAGTCCTCTTTAAAACCACCCTTTCAAACCCACTTCATGCCACATCTGGTGTTCCTCAAGGGAGTCACCTCGGTCCCCTACTTTTTACGCTTTTCATCAATGACCTTCCTTTGGTCATACGTAACTCCTGTACTCTCATGTATGCGGATGATGTAAAGCTTTGTTACCAATTTAAACACGAGTGTCACTCACTCTTACAAGCCGGCCTAAATAGTTTTTATTCTTGGTGTTGTGCCAATTTTTTAAACCTGAACAGCTCTAAATGCAAGCGGATGACATTCTCTCGAGCCAGTCCAAAGTATGCTTCTTATACTCTTTGTGGTTGTGCCTTGGAAAGAATCACCCTAGTTGATGATTTGGGGGTTCTTTTGAACCGTAAACTTAAGTCTTCCAATCATATTTCTAATATGGTCAATAAAGCCATGGGTGTCTTAGGCTTTATTAAGAGATGGTCTAAGGAATTTGACGATCCTTATCTTACAAAGACCCTCTACATCTCACTTGTTCGTCCCATTCTCGAATACGGGTCATGCGTATGGTGTCCCCAGTACACTATTCATAAGGAACGCATCGAATCTGTACAGAAGAACTTTTTACTTTTTGCCTTACGTGGCCTTAACTGGGATGAAAATTTAAGACTGCCTTCCTATACTAATAGACTTCTATTATTAAACCTGCCTTCCCTAACCAATCGCAGAACCATGCTAGGCGTCCATGCTACCGCGTTTCCGTGTCGTTCGTTATGCGACGGTGCCTCTCGGTCGGTCAGGCGGGAGGTGGACTTCGTCTGGGTTCCGCGCGCAACAATCATCGGCCTGGTGTCGTTTGGACCACTTGTTAATACATTCTTTATATTCAACATCCAACTAAGAACAAAAAAAAAAAAAATATTGCATTTATTTTGAATTTCCTTCACTATTAAATACTTAGAGTAAGCATCAATACAAGTTAAAAAAATTAGTTTTTGGGCATAGAAAATGTCGATATGTAATTGTTCGCCTTCTCTTTCTGGAATTGGCGCTTTTGAAATTGGAATTTGTTATGGGTGTCTATTTATTTTTATTACAAACTTTGCAATTACGAATGTGTTTTTTGAGTTCTTCATATAATTTAGGCCAGTAATAATATCTTAAAATCTGCTTTAAGTTTTCGTCGAACCCTCTATGAGCTCTAGCATGGGATTCTTCTATTATTATTTGTTGGTCATCCCTATTTATGACATCGAGTAAAAACTTTTTAGTATATAAAAACTTATTGGTAAATGTATTTTTAAGTTTGGTTTGGATTTCATATAATTCCTTGGGGGTACAATGAATTCCTGTAACGACGTTAGGCTGTAAGAATTCCTTTAATATGGTTACTAAATTGTCCACAGTGTCGTATTCTATAATGTGTCTTGTTTTATCAAAATTGTTAACTTTTTCATGAATGGTAAACTTGTTTTTTGAAATGAGCAGTTGTTGCTTGAACTGATTAAAGGGATTGCTAGTTTCTGCTATGATTTCCTCATAACTACTCTCGGCACTACTCTCTCTTTGGAATTCGAACGGATTCCGCGCAGAAACTGCGATAGAAAGTGGATGGTGGTCGGTAATGATTTCCAAATTGACTACACCATATAAGCAGTTTCGAAGATTTTTTAATGCCCAAACTATGGCATAAAGTTCCCTCTCGTTATTGGGATTTTAAATTGTCAAAAGCTTAAGTGCTTTCCTCATCTAAAGTAATTTCTATTTTTTTGGACATATGTTTAGATACCATTCCATTATGGCCTTGCAACAGTTTAGTGAGTGGTTTCGCTATAGAGGCATAGTTTTGTACAAATTTTCTATAATAACCAGTTTTTCCTAGGAAACCACGCAACTCTCTAATGTTGCGGGGAGGTGGATACTCCACAATTGTTTTTATTTTGTGTGGATCGGTTTTTATTATCTTGTGTGACACTAAGTAACCTAAGAATTCGGTTTCCTTCCGGAAGAACTTAGATTTTTCTATACTTATTTTCATATTTGCTACGAACAATATGTTTATGATCTCCTTTAGATCATATAGATGTTGTTCCGCAGTCTCGGAAAAAACGATTATGTCGTCCATATATATGTGACATGTTTTTCCAATCTTTTCTCTTAAAATATTATCCATTGCCCGTTGAAAGATTCGTGGCGCATTCGCCAATCCGAAAGGCAATCGAAGGAATTCATTCTTCCCGTTGTTGATTGAAAACGCAGTTTTCTCAATGTCATCGTCCTTCATTAGGATCTGATGAAAACCTGATTCTAAATCTATAGTTGAAAAGAAACGTGCTTTTCCCAAATTGGATAAAATTACCAATGGATCTTGCATCGGATATCTATCGGGTACTGTGTTTTCTTTAAGTTTTTTAAAATCGATTACTAGTTGATTCTTCTTACTTCCATCTTCATTGTAACCTTTTTTACCTACAACCCACACTGGGGAATTGTAAGGACTTTTAGTTGGCCTAATGATATTTTCATCCTACATCCTGTTAATTTTTTGTTAACAAAGTTGTTAACTGAATGGTGGTGAGGATATTGTTTACTATATATAGCATTATCACTTAACGTCCTTATTTCTCCTTTAATGTCAGTTCTAAAGGGAAGGCACGTTTGAATTTGCGAATGCTTGGTAGATATTTCTTGAATAATTTGTTGTTCAAGATTTTAAAAGTCGTCCGTGAAGTTCACGGAATAGTCTACTTTGTGTAGTGAAGAAGAAATGATAAAAAAGGATACTGAGGCTTTACAGCGTCTGCTCTCTTTTACCTTCCTCCTACGTTTAGGGCTACTAACGATTTCATTATCGTGAGTGCGGGGATTATCGTCATCGCTTGTTGATGACTCAATATTGGACACTTGGAATAAAGGATTCCTTTTTGGGAGTCCAAGTAAGTAAACACATTCCGATCTATATCCGAACACTGTAAATTACCAACTGTATCTTCAGGTGGCTTTTCATAATTAATTTTTTCGATTTTGTTATTGCTAGCGTCTCTTTTGATAGGTCTATGATGGCATTCATCTTTTTTAAAAGGTTATAACCGACCAATAGATCCGCTTCGAGATTTTTGATTTCATAGAACCTTTCGGTTCTACCAAAACTATTTATATTATAAAAGTGGGTTATCATGCTATACCCATTAACCGTTTTGATTCTGTTCTTAATAACTAATTCTTCAGGGTTCTGATAAATACCCTTCCTTATATAACACGCTGTTGCGCCGGTGTCTATTAATATCTTAAGTCTTGTACCTAAGGTTCTGTCTCTGCGGAAGACGTAGGGGAGCTCTCCCCCTCTTTCTCTAAAAAATGTTCTTCATGCAAATTATTTACGCGCATTGCTTTTTGCGGTTGTTGTTGTTTTGAATGTTGGGTGTACTCCCGCTTCAACGGGTGAGAGTTGAGACGATTGTCTTGGGGTCTATTATGGATCTGTAAAGACTTATCGATCTCCATTGAGATCGGTGGGGGCTGTGGAGTAGAATTGCCTTGAGCAAAAACGTTCCTATTTGTTTGTTGATAATTATTTTGATTTCCTTGATTGAAACGTAGATTATTATCATGTTGTTGATCTGGCTTTTCAGACTTCTTTTGAGTCTTAGGATGTGAGTTAGTCGTTGAGAGCGAGCATAATAATTGTAAGCAAAATTTGCTCTTTGATGGTTAGCCTCGAGCTTTTGAGCTTTAGCTAATGCATTTGGAAGGTTTTCTGGTTTTATAGAAAACAAAACATGAGAAAGATTGCCGATCAGGCCTGTATCGAAAATTCGTAATGCGCTTTCCCTGTTTTTAGAGTTCATTTCATTTATAACATCGGCTTTGTTGCCATATGTCATAATTGTTTTGTTAGTTAATAGGGTTAATTTCTTATTAACCAAATTGTAGTACTCAAGAACTGTCATATTGCCTTGCCTGAAAACACTAAGTTCTTGTTCAATTATATGAATTGGACGCCTATCACTATAAGCCAAGTCTAATCGTGCAAGTATTGCATCGAAGTTACATACTGTACCATGGTTGGTTAGAGTATCGTTTGCCTTTCCTGTTATTTTGTTGTTTCTTAAGATTGTTAAGGCACCTACATATTTTCGGCACGCTGCTTCGCGCCAACTGACGTAACCTGAATAACTACCTGCAAATTCTGGTATCGATTTGATCACGTCGAATGACTCATCACACCTAATCAAATCATTTATTTGAGTAGGTTGATACTCTTGAACTGGGTTGGAGTTGTTATTTAATTGTAACCTTAATTCTGCAATTTCTTCTTCTAAGGCTTTAGTTTTGGTTGCTATTAATTCTGCAATTATATCTGCTATCAAATTATTAGCCATTTTGATGTTAGAAAAACCGCTTATTAGGTCGTCCAGCTTAGTTTAATAATAAAGAAAAAATTAAATAAAGTTTATCGACGCTCACGTGGATGTCTTCCTTCTTGGCTGAGGGTCTTCCTTCTTGCTGTGAGGGTCTTCCTTCTTGCTGTGGGTGTCTTCCTTCTTGGGTTAAGTTTGTTATGATTGAGTGGCACTTTTGAGTTTTAAAAGAGCGTTTTTGAATATTTGCTCTCTTTCCCTTCTTGGTTGTGGGTGTCTTCCTTCTTGGGTTAAGTTTGGTATGTTTGAGTAGCACTACGGCTCACTTATTATGTTTGTCACTTGTCTTTGGTTATGTTTGATGTGACTGAGTAGCACTTTTGAGATTTTAAAGAGCGTTTTTGAATATTTGCTCTCTTTGTAACACAAGAAACCGGTCACTCGCGACACTTGAGAATTCTGGTTGTTAATCCCTTTTTGTGTTATTATACCCTTGGACCATTGAAAATGGTCAAAAAAGGGTATACTAACTTTGTGCAAATATATGTAACAGGCAGAAGGAGGCGTCGGAGACCCCATAAAGTATATATATTCTTGCTCAGGATCAATAGCCGAGTCGATTGAGCCATGTCCGTCTGTCTGTCCGTCTGTCCGTCTATCAGTCTGTCTGTCTGTCTGGATGAACGCGCCGATCTCAGCTATTACAAAAGCTACGGACACCAAATTTAGCATGAAGATTCCTGTATACCATACGCAGATCAAGTTTATTTTCAATTTGGAATAACACGCCTACCGGCCCCGCAAACCGCCAATTTTGGTTTACATTGCTATTTACATTCGAAGAACTCATTTCTTAACGTTCTGCTTTAGCATATATATAGATAAATAATATATGAACTTATCCTCCAAATTGCAATCCGATCAGACAATAAACACTGAAGTTATTAGATAAACCATTTCGACACTTCGACCAGCAAAGAACTTGTCGATGACGTCAGAACTAAATTCCTTATGCATGAAAGAAAAGGACAACGATGCGAGCGCGAAGCGCGAGCTGTTTCTCGACTCTTCTTTTCCATGCACATGTCAATTACCGAAAATACATGTGCATAAATATATGCTAACACTCAACCAATAGGTGGCGTATATATGAATATGAAGAAAGCAAAGAAGTTGTCGATGACGTCAGAACTAAATTACTTGTGCATGAAAGAAAAGGACAAACGATGCGAGCGCGAAGCGCGAGCTGTTTCTCGACTCTTCTTTTTCATGCACATGTCAATTACCCAAAATACATGTGTATAAATGCAAACACTTATACATACTTAATTTGTGTTCACACATACATATGTAAAATTATATACAACCAATAGCGTGGTTGATCGGCATGCATGAATGCAGGTATTTACTAGATTTCTAATATAGACATATTATTATTATTATTTAATAATTTATATATTGACTTTTTATTAAATAAATATTAATTTAGATTTCACGATATATTATGAGCTATCATATCGATAGCTTTTAATATATATTAAACATATCGATATATAGTTCATATGTTTTGCATATAAATTATATTAATATGTGTAAATTATATTATATCCCCACGTCTATTGAAACTATGTTTGAAAAAAATGTACTAACATTTCTTCTACTTTGTTTTTTAATATATGTATATTTTGTATGTATATTAGATTCTATAGATCATTATTATAAATTTAAGGTTTCGCGCACTTTTTAATTGCGGCGATAAATTATTGGCAACGTATCAAAATTGTTGCAAGGTGGCAGCGCGCTTCAGTGTTATGTTAATTTGTAGTTTGCGATTGGCGTGTTCGGTGTCGTCGTCGATTGTCGATTATCATTTGTATTTTCGATATTAAATATAAAATAATATATAATTAATTCGCGTGTTCGTGATACATTTAACATTTAATGCAAATTAATATAAGTCGAGTATATAATAAGTAAATCCTCGTGTGTGATTGTTATGCGTTAACGGAACATTTTTTATGCGTGTGAATGATTGCGCCCTGCCCGGAACGTGGCGCGCAATTTTAGAAAAGTGCGGTACACAGCGTAACGTATTTTTGTGCATGCATACATATATGTGTATAGACTCTTCTGAAGTGTGTGTGATTGTACGTGAACATCGGTATCGGTTCGTTTCCGCGATTCAAATTGGAATTTTCGCTGGAATTTCTTGCAGGTTTAATTTATTATTTCTTTGATTTATATTTATTCTTTTTTCCACATTTTGTTTATTTTTATTTTCCTTATTAAATTTTATTATTATTTGTTCTTTCATTAGATATTTATTTTCATTTATAATATAATTATTTTAAATAATATACATATATTTATTTAAATATATGAATATAATTATAATATATATATCTATTTAAATATATGAATATATTTATATATATAAATAAATATACTAATTTTATTTTATAATAATAACTATATATTAATTTTTGATAAGTATATATTCAAATTAAATTAATTTATAAGAATTTTATTTTTAACATACCTATATATTATTTTAAAACTTATATATTAGAAGATGCCTAGACTTAAGAGAAAGTCAGCTTGCAATAGGAGTCAAACACAGCGAAAAAGAAATCGTTTGAATAGGTCAGATATAGACTTTTCTGAGCAGGAACGCGTAAATAATCTAGAGGCACATAGAGAACGTAGGCAAAATTTCGAATTTAGGGAAGCTGAAAGGGTTAGAGATAGTCAACATAGAACATTTAGGGCCGTTGAGCAATTACCGGACACAATTCGTCACAATACTCTTCGGGCTTCTTCGCCAATCAGATTACAAGAACAACTTGCTGACACTTCGCGTAGTTCGAGGCGCAGGCGAGATGCTGACCTTCGATCTCAGGAAAGAGAGCAGGATGCAGTTCGTCGCCGTGTACGTCGCAGTGATTCTGCAATTAAAACAGACGAACAACTTGCCAACACTTCGCGTCGTTCGAGTCGCAGGCAAGATGCTGAGTTTCGATCTCAGGAAAGAGAGCAGGATGCAGTTCGTCGCCGTGTACGTCGCAGTGATTCTGCAATTAAAACAGACGAACAACTTGCCAACACTTCGCGTCGTTCGAGTCGCAGGCAAGATGCTGAGTTTCGATCTCAGGAAAGAGAGCAGGATGCAGTTCGTCGCCGTGTTCGACGAACTGATCATTCAACTAGAAATGCCGAACAACTTGCCAATACTTTGCGTCGATCGAGGCGCAGGCAATGTCCACGATTCAGGTCCAACGAAAGCGGACGAGATGCTGTTAGAGGGGCGATTCAGCGACAAAATCAGGAGACGCGAATTTTAGAAAGGGCAATAGATAGAAGTCAAAGGTCTCAGGTTAGAAACAATCCTATTCTTAGGATTGTTGAGCAGGCATGCAATACTAGTGCACGCCGCAGTGCTCGAATTCGAGCTCAACGTGAGGCCTTTGAAGCCCATAGGAATATGTCGCAAAGAGTGAGTCTATATAGGAGTATTTGCACCAATAGGATAGCAGAGAATAGGAGAAACGCGTCCCGCAATAGAGTGGACCGTGCGAATACCCTTCCAGATGATAGGATATCGCAGGTTAAAACTAGTTTAGATTGCCTAATAGCCAATTTTAATAAGACAGTCAAGCAGGGACCCGATCAGGTTTGCATATGTTGCAAAGGTTTGTGGTTTCCACATCAAGTGGACAAAATTTCGCGTGAGGTCATAGAGGAAAAGTGTAGTGAGGCAGATAGTGTTGATATTTTGTATCTTTCCTCTATGTTTCCATCCCATAATAATAGGTTTAGCTTTTGCAAAACCTGCAGCCGCAGTATTAAGTCAGGGAAAAAACCAAAGGCTTCTATTACAAATGGCCTAAATTTTCCGGAGCTTCCGGAATGCCTGAAAGGCTTGACGCCTCTAGAAGAAAGGCTGATTTCTCCCCGTCTTCCTTTTATGATCATAAAGTCTCTTGGATATGGACGTCAAAGTGCCATTAAAGGAGCAGTGATCAATGTGCCAATTCCAGTTGCAAATGTTGTAACTTCCCTTCCCAGGGCATTTAATGAAGCCGAAGTAGTTCAGATTCATCTTAAGCGTAGGATGGAGTATAACCATGATTTCATGGCTGAAACCATAAGGCCCTCAAAGATAATTGATGCAATTCGGTATTTAGTGAACACAGAACTTAATAAGAAGCACCAGGTTACTATCAATGAGCAGTGGTTGTCTTCTTACTCAGCTGAGACTGTACCATTTGTTGCGTCAGCAGACGACAGGGACATTGTGTGTCAAATGTTAGAAAAGGCAGCACAACCTAATGAGCATAGAGTAGTAGAAGAAGAGGTAGAGTTGAATCCAGGAGGTCAAGAAACCTTCATGGAAAATGTCCCTGTTGAAAACATAGATATTCCTCGAATTGCTATAGCACCAGGAGAGGGTCAGCGACCTCTTGACATGATAACCGATTGTGATTCAGAGGAGCTGGCTTTTCCCACAATATTTGCAGGCATTAAAAGGAAATGTCAGGAAAGTTTTACAACTATAGTTAGATCAGAGCTTAGGAATTTTGATAGAAGAGGTTGTAGAACTGATAAATTATTTCATAACTTCAAAAAGTTAGAAATGATTAGCATTAGGAATAGCACATCAATTTGCTTACGTAAGCACTCTGCCACTCAAGGCATTTCGGCTGCTGATGTGCGTAATGATGAAACTTTAAATAGGTTAATACTTCATGATGATGGCTGTAGGCTTTTAAAAGGTATTCGATTATGATTAGGCAGGTAGGGCTTCCAACTTTTTTTATAACATTTTCCGCAGCGGAAACTAGGTGGCCGGAGCTTTTAGTCTTGCTATGTAAAAATGTAGACAAGCTAGAAGTATCCGAAGAAGAAGCGTTAAATTTGGGGTTTAATGAGAAAGCTCGTCTCATTAGAGCAGACCCAGTGACCTGTGCCAGATATTTCGATTTTCGATATAGACAGGTTTTAAAACTGATGAAAAAGGAAGGCGGTGTCTTTGGTTGTCACCAGGTCATCAAGTTTTATTGGCAAGTGGAGTTTCAGCAAAGAGGCTCTCCACATATACATGGCATGTTCTGGCTGAAAGACGCCCCAAAGCTCGACCTAAAGAATGAGTCCACATTTATGCCTGTGAAGTCCTTTATTGATCAGTTTATTACTGCTGATTCTAGTTGCCCGGACGTTGCTCCATATTTGGAGTATCAACTCCATAGTCACGGGCACTCTTGCAGGCGAGAAATTAGGTCAAAACAAATTTGTAGATTTGGTATCCCATACCCTCCCATGCCTCAAACAGAAATTCTTCTCCCTTTAGAAGAAAATGCTCCAAATTTGGCCGAGCATCGTAGGAATTTCGAAAAATTCAAAGTCTGCTCGACTTCCCATTTGATCGTGAAAGCGTAGAAAATTTTAACGATTTTAACAACTTTTTGTCCCACGATCAACTTAACCTTAGTTATGAGGACTACATTAATGCTGTAAGATCAAGTATAAAGAAACCAAAAGTTTTTTTGAAGCGATCTTTTGCAGCAATCAAGCTTAACGCTTATAACAAGCACCTCCTTTTGTTGCAGCGAGCAAATATGGATATTCAGTTTATTTTAGACCCCTATGCTTGCTGCAGCTACGTCGTTAATTATATTAACAAGTCTCAGAGAGGTATCTAAATGTTGATGCGTGAGGCAATCAATGAGATTAAAGACAATAACAATGTAACTATTAAGCAAAAGTTACAACATTTAGGTAACAAATTTATATTTGGCACTGAGATATCCGCTTTTTATAGCTACTGCAAATCAGAACGAGGAGCTCGCCAAGAAAATGCAGATGACTTTGACGATGATGTGCCTAGGGCTTCTGAATCAATAGTTTACGCTCTTCGCGATAATAGTGGCTTCATCAGAAAGAGGACCACTGCGTGCATAATTAGGTATAGGAGATTTAATGTCAATACAGAAACAAGTGACTATTTCAGAGAGCTAAAAATGCTTTACGCCCCATGGCGAGATGAGCATTTGGATTTAGTCACACATGACTGTGAATTGTTCTGTAGGGAAAATTCGGAGTTAGTAGAGAACAATCGCAGAAAATATAATTTACTAGATGATAGGGAACTAGAAGATGCTCTGAGCCACTTAACAGAGGAAGCAGAAAATGAGAATAATCAAGTAGGGGAACAGGAAGTGGTAGATGATGGCTTCACAGTTTTAGGATTGCCTGAAATAGATCCACATCTAAATGTTTTAAATGTGGATGGAAATATTGATATGAATGATGAAGATAGTAATGTCCGTTTTATCAAGCTTCCAGCCTTAGTTTCTCAGGAAAGCTTAGCTAATATAGTTAGATCTCTTAATTTAAAGCAGAAGCTATATTTTACACATGCTTTGCATAATGCCAAAATCAATACAGTCTTTTATGAATTTGTTGGAGGCGGCGCCGGAGTCGGAAAGAGTCGACTTATATCAGCAATTTTTCAGTCATTATCCGTAATGTATAACAGTATACCAGGAGCTGATCCGACATCTGTTAAAATCCTCTTATGTGCACCAACAGGAAAAGCAGCATTCGGAATAAGTGGTTCGACACTGCATTCCATGTTTTCACTTCCTGTTAATCAATCTCGCTCAGCACCTCTAAGGGCCTTAAGCCACGATTTAGTTAATAGCCTTCATTCAAGTTTAATAGATCTTAAATTAATTATTATTGATGAAATATCAATGGTTAGCTCTCTAATGTTTTCTTATTTAGATTCTCGTTTGAAGCAAATTTTCAAAAATACTTCTCCTTTTGGTGGTGTTTCTATCATCGTATTCGGTGATCTTAGACAGTTACAGCCCGTAGGAGGTAGTTGGATTTTCGATCCAAATACCACTGACCCTTACCATGAAATATTTGGTACGTATCTCTGGGACCTTTTTTTGTATTTTGAGCTCACAGAGATAATGCGTCAACGTGACGATCAGCTTTTCGCTTCTGCCTTAAATAATATGGCATCGGGTTGTATGACAGCCGATGATATTGTCCTTTTCCAATCTAGAATATGCGAACCATCGGCAGTGCCCGATGATGCAATTCATCTGTTTAGTAATAATAATGAGGTTGATTTATTTAATGTAACGAAACTTAACTCAATTGCTACTGAGCAATTTTTCTCTACTGCTGAAGATTTTATTAAGGCGGGCCATTTGGAACCAGCTAGGAAACAAAGAATATTAGAAGAAGTGAAGGGTTTTAAAACTTCCGCTACACAGGGACTCTGTACGTCTCTTCTCCTAAAAAATACTGCCAAGTACATGATGACGGTCAATGTAGACACAGGGGATGGATTAGTAAACGGGGCATCAGGTGTGTTGATGCAAATAGATTTCAATACATCCAACACTCCCAACATTTTATGGATGAAATTTACAGAGGAAACTGTAGGAGAATCTGCGCGTTCGAAGTGTACACATCGTACAGATCCTTCATGGACTCCTATTCAGAAAATTGTTCGCAGTTTTCAATATTCAAATAACGCAGCTTGCAGTAGAGCAACTACTGCTTTAGGATTATTCATTATTGGGAATTTTGTTCCTCCTAAGTCTCCCCAAAATAATGATAAAGTGAAAGCCCAATTGAAGAAATTGCGGACTGAAAAACTACTGTGTACAGACAAACAACTTGCCAACACTTCGCGTCGTTCGAGTCGCGGGCAAGATGCTGAGTTTCGATCTCAGGAAATGAGCAGGATGCAGTTCGTCGCCGTGTACGTCGCAGTGATTCTGCAATTAAAACAGACGAACAACTTGCCAACACTTCGCGTCGTTCGAGTCGCAGGCAAGATGCTGAGTTTCGATCTCAGGAAAGAGAGCAGGATGCAGTTCGTCGCCGTGTTCGACGAACTGATCATTCAACTAGAAATGCCGAACAACTTGCCAATACTTTGCGTCGATCGAGGCGTAGGCAATGTCCACAATTCAGGTCCAACGAAAGCGGACGAGATGCTGTTAGAAGGGCGATTCAGCGACAAAATCAGGAGACGCGAATTTTAGAAAGGGCAATAGATAAAAGTCAAAGGTCTCAGGTTAGAAACAATCCTATTCGTAGGATTGTTGAGCAGGCACGCAATACTAGTGCACGCCGCAGTGCTCGAATTCGAGCTCAACGTGAGGCCTTTGAAGCCCATAGGAATATGTCGCAAAGAGTGAGTCTATATAGGAGTATTTGCACCAATAGGATAGCAGAGAATAGGAGAAACGCGTCCCGCAATAGAGTGGGCCGTGCGAATACCCTTCCAGATGATAGGATATCGCAGGTTAAAACTAGTTTAGATTGCCTAATAGCCAATTTTAATAAGACAGTCAAGCAGGGACCCGATCAGGTTTGCATATGTTGCAAAGGTTTGTGGTTTCCACATCAAGTGGACAAAATTTCTCGTGAGGTCATAGAGGAAAAGTGTAGTGAGGCAGATAGTGTTGATATTTTGTATCTTTCCTCTATGTTTCCATCCCATAATAATAGGTTTAGCTTTTGCAAAACCTGCAGCCGCAGTATTAAGTCAGGGAAAAAACCAAAGGCTTCTATTACAAATGGCCTAAATTTTCCGGAGCTTCCGGAATGCCTGAAAGGCTTGACGCCTCTAGAAGAAAGGCTGATTTCTCCCCGTCTTCCTTTTATGATCATAAAGTCTCTTGGATATGGACGTCAAAGTGCCATTAAAGGAGCAGTGATCAATGTGCCAATTCCAGTTGCAAATGTTGTAACTTCCCTTCCCAGGGCATTTAATGAAGCCGAAGTAGTTCAGATTCATCTTAAGCGTAGGATGGAGTATAACCATGATTTCATGGCTGAAACCATAAGGCCCTCAAAGATAGTTGATGCAATTCGGTATTTAGTGAACACAGAACTTTATAAGAAGCACCAGGTTACTATCAATGAGCAGTGGTTGTCTTCTTACTCAGCTGAGACTGTACCATTTGTTGCGTCAGCAGACGACAGGGACATTGTGTGTCAAATGTTAGAAAAGGCAGCACAACCTAATGAGCATAGAGTAGTAGAAGAAGAGGTAGAGTTGAATCCAGGAGGTCAAGAAACCTTCATGGAAAATGTCCCTGTTGAAAACATAGATATTCCTCGAATTGCTATAGCACCAGGAGAGGGTCAGCGACCTCTTGACATGATAACCGATTGTGATTCAGAGGAGCTGGCTTTTCCCACAATATTTGCAGGCATTAAAAGGAAATGTCAGGAAAGTTTTACAACTATAGTTAGATCAGAGCTTAGGAATTTTGATAGAAGAGGTTGTAGAACTGATAAATTATTTCATAACTTCAAAAAGTTAGAAATGATTAGCATTAGGAATAGCACATCAATTTGCTTACGTAAGCACTCTGCCACTCAAGGCATTTCGGCTGCTGATGTGCGTAATGATGAAACTTTAAATAGGTTAATACTTCATGATGATGGCTGTAGGCTTTTAAAAGGTATTCGATTATGATTAGGCAGGTAGGGCTTCCAACTTTTTTATAACATTTTCCGCAGCGGAAACTAGGTGGCCGGAGCTTTTAGTCTTGCTATGTAAAAATGTAGACAAGCTAGAAGTATCCGAAGAAGAAGCGTTAAATTTGGGGTTTAATGAGAAAGCTCGTCTCATTAGAGCAGACCCAGTGACCTGTGCCAGATATTTCGATTTTCGATATAGACAGGTTTTAAAACTGATGAAAAAGGAAGGCGGTGTCTTTGGTTGTCACCAGGTCATCAAGTTTTATTGGCAAGTGGAGTTTCAGCAAAGAGGCTCTCCACATATACATGGCATGTTCTGGCTGAAAGACGCCCCAAAGCTCGACCTAAAGAATGAGTCCACATTTATGCCTGTGAAGTCCTTTATTGATCAGTTTATTACTGCTGATTCTAGTTGCCCGGACGTTGCTCCATATTTGGAGTATCAACTCCATAGTCACGGGCACTCTTGCAGGCGAGAAATTAGGTCAAAACAAATTTGTAGATTTGGTATCCCATACCCTCCCATGCCTCAAACAGAAATTCTTCTCCCTTTAGAAGAAAATGCTCCAAATTTGGCCGAGCATCGTAGGAATTTCGAAAAAATTCAAAGTCTGCTCGACTTCCCATTTGATCGTGAAAGCGTAGAAAATTTTAACGATTTTAACAACTTTTTGTCCCACGATCAACTTAACCTTAGTTATGAGGACTACATTAATGCTGTAAGATCAAGTATAAAGAAACCAAAAGTTTTTTTGAAGCGATCTTTTGCAGCAATCAAGCTTAACGCTTATAACAAGCACCTCCTTTTGTTGCAGCGAGCAAATATGGATATTCAGTTTATTTTAGACCCCTATGCTTGCTGCAGCTACGTCGTTAATTATATTAACAAGTCTCAGAGAGGTATCTCAATGTTGATGCGTGAGGCAATCAATGAGATTAAAGACAATAACAATGTAACTATTAAGCAAAAGTTACAACATTTAGGTAACAAATTTATATTTGGCACTGAGATATCCGCTTTTTATAGCTACTGCAAATCAGAACGAGGAGCTCGCCAAGAAAATGCAGATGACTTTGACGATGATGTGCCTAGGGCTTCTGAATCAATAGTTTACGCTCTTCACGATAATAGTGGCTTCATCAGAAAGAGGACCACTGCGTGCATAATTAGGTATAGGAGATTTAATGTCAATACAGAAACAAGTGACTATTTCAGAGAGCTAAAAATGCTTTACGCCCCATGGCGAGATGAGCATTTGGATTTAGTCACACATGACTGTGAATTGTTCGGAGTTAGTAGAGAACAATCGCAGAAAATATAATTTACTAGATGATAGGGAACTAGAAGATGCTCTGAGCCACTTAACAGAGGAAGCAGAAAATGAGAATAATCAAGTAGGAGAACAGGAAGTGGTAGATGATGGCTTCACAGTTTTAGGATTGCCTGAAATAGATCCACATCTAAATGTTTTAAATGTGGATGGAAATATTGATATGAATGATGAAGATAGTAATGTCCGTTTTATCAAGCTTCCAGCCTTAGTTTCTCAGGAAAGCTTAGCTAATATAGTTAGATCTCTTAATTTAAAGCAGAAGCTATATTTTACACATGCTTTGCATAATGCCAAAATCAATACAGTCTTTTATGAATTTGTTGGAGGCGGCGCCGGAGTCGGAAAGAGTCGACTTATATCAGCAATTTTTCAGTCATTATCCGTAATGTATAACAGTATACCAGGAGCTGATCCGACATCTGTTAAAATCCTCTTATGTGCACCAACAGGAAAAGCAGCATTCGGAATTAGTGGTTCGACACTGCATTCCATGTTTTCACTTCCTGTTAATCAATCTCGCTCAGCACCTCTAAGGGCCTTAAGCCATGATTTAGTTAATAGCCTTCATTCAAGGTTAATCGATCTTAAATTAATTATTATTGATGAAATATCAATGGTTAGCTCTCTAATGTTTTCTTATTTAGATTCTCGTTTGAAGCAAATTTTCAAAAATACTTCTCCTTTTGGTGGTGTTTCTATCATCGTATTCGGTGATCTTAGACAGTTACAGCCCGTAGGAGGTAGTTGGATTTTCGATCCAAATACCACTGACCCTTACCATGAAATATTTGGTACGTATCTCTGGGACCTTTTTTTGTATTTTGAGCTCACAGAGATAATGCGTCAACGTGACGATCAGCTTTTCGCTTCTGCCTTAAATAATATGGCATCGGGTTGTATGACAGCCGATGATATTGTCCTTTTCCAATCTAGAATATGCGAACCATCGGCAGTGCCCGATGATGCAATTCATCTGTTTAGTAATAATAATGAGGTTGATTTATTTAATGTAACGAAACTTAACTCAATTGCTACTGAGCAATTTTTCTCTACTGCTGAAGATTTTATTAAGGCGGGCCATTTGGAACCAGCTAGGAAACAAAGAATATTAGAAGAAGTGAAGGGTTTTAAAACTTCCGCTACACAGGGACTCTGTACGTCTCTTCTCCTAAAAAATACTGCCAAGTACATGATGACGGTCAATGTAGACACAGGGGATGGATTAGTAAACGGGGCATCAGGTGTGTTGATGCAAATAGATTTCAATACATCCAACACTCCCAACATTTTATGGATGAAATTTACAGAGGAAACTGTAGGAGAATCTGCGCGTTCGAAGTGTACACATCGTACAGCTCCTTCATGGACTCCTATTCAGAAAATTGTTCGCAGTTTTCAATATTCAAATAACGCACAAATTAACATTGTCCGTAGGCAGTTTCCAATTGTGCCTGCTGAAGGCATCACAATTCATAAGAGTCAGGGAGCTACATATGGCAAAGTGGTAGTCCATGCTAATTTCAGAATGCAGCGTGCTGCATTACAGGTAGCTTGCAGTAGATTAACTACTGCTTTAGGATTATTTATTATTGGGAAATTTGTTCCTCCTAAGTCTCCCCATAATAATGATGAAGTGAAAGCCCAATTGAAAAATTTTCTTCCATAATACTCAGAGCTTGAATTCCCATCTTGAAGATATTCGATCGGCCGAGCTGATGCTTCAGTCATCAATATTATGCTTCGTGGAAACATCCATAAGCATTGAAACTGTAAAAATACCTGGGTTCACTATTGTGGTTCAACTTGAATAAATTAGGCATCATAATTTATGTAAAGAACAAGCTAGAAGATAAAGTTTCCCATACTTTTTGCAGTAGAAAACTTTTGGCTCAGTAGTTTTTGAGTTCGGCATATTTAGGTTTGATGCCATAAGTTTTCTTTCTCGTTTAGGTGATTTAGGGGATAGCTTGCTAGTTTTAGGAGATTTTAATTTGTGCCTCAAAACCTTTAAGAGGTGTAAGAGTATTTATAATTTTTTGATTAGCAAAGGATTAAGGAGTTTGTTAGATTTGAAAACGTCCACTACCAATATGGATACACATATTGATTGGGCGTTTTCAAATATACTAGATAATGAAAAGATTAGTGCTAGGACTTTTGAGGTTTTGCATAGCCATCACAATGGGATATCTGTTAGTATTCAGGCATGAGTTTGTAATGTTTGGAATAGGTTAGAAATTAAGAAATCTAAATGACAGGATATATGTAAATATGTATGTGGGCATATTTTAATAATTTAAATTTAATTATCTAATAGTTAAGTATAACCATTGAATGGAAAATTGCTTTGATAATTATTATTATTTTTTTATTTTTATACCCTTGGACCTTGTTATCGATATTAACCAATTTATAAAGAAATACCGATATCTACTGCTCACACCGCTTTAGGGAATTGCGGCGATAAATTAT
Organism: Zaprionus ornatus; assembly: GCA_018904035.1. Taxonomy (NCBI): domain Eukaryota; kingdom Metazoa; phylum Arthropoda; class Insecta; order Diptera; family Drosophilidae; genus Zaprionus; species Zaprionus ornatus. Next base: position 1,841,063 of record JAEIFZ010000032.1, on the reverse strand, counting down.
TGGCAAAATATCGAAATTGAAGCAAGGTGGCAGCGCACTCCAGTATTATTATTAATTTATAGCTTGCAATTAGTATTATACAATTAAATACTTTTTATGGCAACATACGTCCAAGGGTATCCTACTGTCGTGTGCAACTCGACTGTTGCTCTTGTTTTCACTTGTAAATCACTTAAGGATTTCGTTAATCCTTTTGTGTGTGATTCAACTGGAAAAATTTAACGCGAGCCCCACCGTTCAAACCGTTTCTAGGAGTTTGAAAAAAATAAATTTTATTTGTGGAGAACGACTCCGTTTCTTGTGAGTACAAAATTAAGACAGAAATTACAATATCGTTCTGAGGCCAAAGTAGCCTTTGAAGATGTCAAAGCTTCTACTGATCGAGCTAAAGCTTAAAGCTTAAAGCCTTTTGGACGAAGGAGGACGAAGTTTACAAAAAAACATTGAGAGTTTGGTTTAGTAATTTCAAGAAGAGTTACTCAAGACTCAATGGAAATTGTTTGAAATCGCGAAATATGAGGAGTTGAGAATGAATTGTCAAGAGTCCAAAAAGACTATGAGAAGTTGTTTACAATTTACATAAGGAACGCTAAGTAACTCAGGGTGATAACTTGCACATGTATGTATTTTCGGTAATTGACATGTGCATGGAAAAGAAGAGTCGAGAAACAGCTTGCGCTTCACGCTCGCATCGTTTGTCCTTTTCTTTCCTGCACAAGTAATTTAGTTCTGACGTCATCGACAACTTCTTTGCTGGTCGAAGGGTCGAAGTGGTTTATCTAATAACTTCAGTGTTTATTGTCTGATCGGATTGCAATTTGAAGGATAAGTTCATATAGTATTTATCAATATATAATTACGTATTCAGACCGAGGGTTTATTAAAAAAAACACAATTGTTTTTATATTAATAATAAACACTTTTATTTTATTCTATCAAGAAGAACTAAAGCCTTTGGATTATCACCAGGTTGGATAATGGACCTCTAAGTTGAAGTTATTTAGGCAGAGCTGTCGCGGCTGATAGCGTACTCAGTACTGAACTGGCGCCTGGAGGTGCGTTTGAGTTTCTATAGGCAATTTGGCTTGGCCAAAGAGCGAAGATTTGAGAGAGTTTGAGCTTTTGTGATCTTCTTACAGTAGTGTAGTTTTACATTTTATGTTTAGTGTAATTGGGGAAGTTTTACAATTATGTGTGTGGTAGTGTGTGTTGTTTACAACTTAAGTTTTGTGTGGTGTAGGTGTGGTGTAGAATGGATATGTTACTTCCCCATCCTTAAGAAAAAAGCCTGTCCTCAGTCGCTTATTTTAGGGTACAATACAGGGGTATCTACTGAGGGTAAAATGCTTTCGTTTTCAGGGTTTACAATAGTTTCATTTTCTGAGTTTTGATTCTTAAATTTTACAATTATCTTTTGGGGTATGGTCTTATATTTATAAATGAAGTATTGTACAATAAGGCAATTATAATTATTATGGCTAATGAAAAATATTATTTGTCTGATTATGCTGTTCAATTATTTCTTTTGTTTGGAAATATTCTAGTGGTTCTAGTTTGGTTACATTGTTGTTTACATAAATGGTTTGGGTGTAAATCTAGCATTGTATTGGTAATTAATATTTCTTCTAAATGAACAGAACAATTGAACGCTTTTATCATAGTTACGACCATATATCCCAGCTCCTACCCCCTGATCAGTCTTTGACCCGTCGGTGTACCAATGTATACCATTGGGGTCTCTGATGGGGTTGCCAGCATCCCAGTCCCTACGGTCCGGGATGAGGGTTCTAAATTTTGGACCAAAGAAGAGTTCCTTGGTCATAGAATCTGATCTGGTGCAGATCTCTAAGCCAGGAATATCTTTAATTTTATCTATTATGATTTCTCTGTTGATACAATTTTGGCTTAAGACTTAAGACTTAAGACTTTATTTCAAAGTCAGAGTGCGTTTTGCTATATCTACATTGTGTTGTGACTTGATTCAATATACCCGGTATGCATTTGTTTATGACTAGGCTTTGAGTGCTTGCTGTATAGGTTTGGTTATTATGTGAAAAGTATTTGTCATGTATAGCTTCGGATAGTATATTGTTTTGTCCGTCTGGATATGGTACTATTTCAAAAATTGGTTATTTCTCTCGGAATTTGGGAAATTATCAAAATTTCGTTAGTGTCAGATTTGAGCCATGCAGAAGTTTTGATATTAAGAAGTTTTTCGGAATTTACATGAGTTAATGAATCGTGTCTTAGAAGTTTGGGGTTAAAGATACCTAAACGTGCCAGTTGTATACCAAGCTCTATATCTTCTATGTACTCTGTGAATTGGTGCAGGTTAAAAATTATTAAGGCCAATGTTTGCTCTTGTTCAAGGTGGTTGTTTAGATGATTAGTCACTTCTATTCCTTTATTGATTGCTTCTATTACATGATTAAGCTCACTTATTTGTATGTTATTCTTGGAGATGTCGTCTATTTATTGTTGTAACTCTTCTTTATCCTCTTGGTCTAGACTGCCAAACAAGTATTTATAGATTGTTCCCATGAAATTAGCAAGACCACGTTTGCTGCGTTTTGCGATTCTTACACCATTCATTTCCCTATTTTCGGCACGCTGCTTCGCGCCAACTGACGTGACCTGAATAACTACCTGCAAATTCTGGTATCGATTTGATCACGTCGAATGACTCATCACACCTAATCAAATCTTTTATTTGAGTAGGTTGATACTCTTGAACTGGGTTGGAGTTGTTATTTAATTGTAACCTTAATTCTGCAATTTCTTCTGCTAAGGCTTTAGTTTTGGTTGCTATTAATTCTGCAATTATATCTGCTGTCAAATTATTAGCCATTTTGATGTTAGAAAAACCGCTTATTAGGTCGTCCAGCTTAGTTTAATAATAAAAAAAAAATAAAATAAAGTTTATCGACGCTCACGTGGATGTCTTCCTTCTTGGCTGAGGGTCTTCCTTCTTGCTGTGAGGGTCTTCCTTCTTGCTGTGGATGTCTTCCTTCTTGGGTTAAGTTTGGTATGATTGAGTGGCACTTTTGAGTTTTAAAAGAGCGTTTTTGAATATTTGCTCTCTTTCCCTTCTTGGTTGTAGGTGTCTTCCTTCTTGGGTTAAGTTTGGTATGTTTGAGTAGCACTACGATTCACTTATTATGTTTGTCACTTGTCTTTGGTTATGTTTGATGTGACTGAGTAGCACTTTTGAGATTTTAAAGAGCGTTTTTGAATATTTGCTCTCTTTGTAACACAAGAAACCGGTCACTCGCGACACTTGGGAATTCTGGTTGTTAATCCTTTTTTGTGTTATTTTCACTTGTAAATCACTTAATGATTTCGTTAATCCTTTTGTTTGTGATTCAACTGGAAAAATTTAACGCGAGCCCCACCGTTCAAACCGTTTCTAGGAGTTTGAAAAAAATAAATTTTATTTGTGGAGAACGACTCCGTTTCTTGTGAGTAAAAAATTAAGACAGAAATTACAATATCGTTCTGAGGCCAAAGTAGCCTTTGAAGATGTCAAAGCTTCTACTGATCGAGCTAAAGCTTAAAGCTTAAAGCCTTTTGGACGAAGGAGGACGAAGTTTACAAAAAAACATTGAGAGTTTCTCACACTAGGCTTTTGGGCTGCGTGGGTGGTTTAGTAATTTCAAGAAGAGTTACTCAAGACTCAATGGAAATTGTTTGAAATAGCGAAATATGAGGAGTTGAGAATGAATTGTCAAGAGTCCAAAAAGACTATGAGAAGTTGTTTACAATTTACATAAGGAACGCTAAGTAACTCAGGGTGATAACTTGCACATGTATGTATTTTCGGTAATTGACATGTGCATGGAAAAGAAGAGTCGAGAAACAGCTTGCGCTTCACGCTCGCATCGTTTGTCCTTTAGTTCTGACGTCATCGACAACTTCTTTGCTGGTCGAAGGGTCGAAGTGGTTTATCTAATAACTTCAGTGTTTATTGTCTGATCGGATTGCAATTTGAAGGATAAGTTCATATAGTATTTATCAATATATAATTACGTATTCAGACCGAGGGTTTATTAAAAAAAACACAATTGTTTTTATATTAATAATAAACACTTTTATTTTATTCTATCAAGAAGAACTAAAGCCTTTGGATTATCACCAGGTTGGATAATGGACCTCTAAGTTGAAGTTATTTAGGCAGAGCTGTCGCGGCTGATAGCGTACTCAGTACTGAACTGGCGCCTGGAGGTGCGTTTGAGTTTCTATAGGCAATTTGGCTTGGCCAAAGAGCGAAGATTTGAGAGAGTTTGAGCTTTTGTGATCTTCTTACAGTAGTGTAGTTTTACATTTTATGTTTAGTGTAATTGGGGAAGTTTTACAATTATGTGTGTGGTAGTGTGTGTTGTTTAAAACTTAAGTTTTGTGTGGTGTAGGTGTGGTGTAGAATGGATATGTTACTTCCCCATCCTTAAGAAAAAAGCCTGTCCTCAGTCGCTTATTTTAGGGTACAATACAGGGGTATCTACTGAGGGTACAATGATTTCGTTTTTAGGGTTTACAATAGTTTCATTTTCTGAGTTTTGATTCTTAAATTTTACAATTATCTTTTGGGGTATGGTCTTATATTTATAAATGAAGTACAATAAGGCAATTATAATTATTATGGCTAATGCCGTGAGTGTTATTACTTGAAAAATATTATTTGTCTGATTATGCTGTTCAATTATTTCTTTTGTTTGGAAATATTCTAGTGGTTCTAGTTTGGTTACATTGTTGTTTACATAAATGGTTTGGGTGTAAATCTAACATTGTATTGGTAATTAATATTTCTTCTAAATGAACAGAACAATTGAACGCTTTTATCATAGTTACGACCATATATCCCAGCTCCTACCCCCTGATCAGTCTTTGACCCGTCGGTGTACCAATGTATACCATTGGGGTCTCTGATGGGGTTGCCAGCATCCCAGTCCCTACGGTCCGGGATGAGGGTTCTAAATTTTGGACCAAAGAAGAGTTCCTTGGTCATAGAATCTGATCTGGTGCAGATCTCTAAGCCAGGAATATCTTTAATTTTATCTATTATGATTTCTCTGTTGATACAATTTTGGCTTAAGACTTAAGACTTAAGACTTTATTTCAAAGTCAGAGTGCGTTTTGCTATATCTACATTGTGTTGTGACTTGATTCAATATACCCGGTATGCATTTGTTTATGACTAGGCTTTGAGAGCTTGCTGTATAGGTTTGGTTATTATGTGAAAAGTATTTGTCATGTATAGCTTCGGATAGTATATTGTTTTGTCCGTCTGGGACATTCATTTCCCTGTTGAGTTTTTCTATTAGGTACTTAATTTGTTGTAAATTCTCGAAAAATTGCGCTTGCTTAATGAGTTCCTCGTAAATCATTTCTGTTTTAGTTAAGTTAACGGATAGGTAATGGTATTCATTATTATTTCTCCCAGCGGAAAAAGCGCAAGGCACTGCGACCATGATGATCTTTTGTACCTAGTATGCTCTCCCTATCATGACAAAAGCTGTTCTGCTTCCCTAATGAAGCATAACAGGTCTTTTGTCGAGGAAAGGACAATATGCTCGGGACTTGCGATTTCCACGTGCAGATGTTTCCTCCTTGTCCATACCAAGGCCGGACAGTCACATAAAATGTGTTTGGTAGTTTCGTCGTCCTCTTTGCAGAGCCTACACTCCGCATCCGAGGACAAGCGCATTTTAATAAGGTGATAGTTCACCAAGTGGTGGCCACTAAGGTAGCCAACAAGGAGGTAGAGGTCTCTCCTAGAGAGTAGCTTGGTCCTTCGATCAACTGTGGGATTGGTAAGCCTGCCGCATCTTTGGTTGGAAGAACCAGTAGCGTTCGGTCAATCTTCCAGCCCAGGTTTTCAGCAGGGAGGAGATAGTTGACCACCCCACGCCACAGAAGGGTTCGGGGCCAAGCAGGGGAGCTGATGACCCAGCCCTCGCTAGTTCGTTCGCCAGCTCGTTACCCTGGAAGCCAGAGTGTGCCGGCACCCAAATTAGGGTAACTTTATTCTTTTTCGACAGCCTCTTGAGACAGTTCCAGCAGTCAGCCACCATACGCGAGCCTACTCTTTTTGTGGAGACCAGTATGGCCTCTTGGCTGTCCGAGAAGATGTAGATATTTGCTCTTCTAATCCCCTTCTAAAGGATAAGACGGCAGCAGAACGCAATGGCGTGAACCTCTGATTGGAAAACTGTGGGCCAGTTGCCCATAGCAATCGAGGTTTTGGAGTTAGGACCATATATCCCAGCTCCCACCCCCTGATCAGTCTTTGACCCGTCGGTGTATCAATGTGTACCATTGGGGTCTCTTAATTAAGCTAGCATGCCCTGATTCGGTAGCTAGAAGCCCAGATTGAAGCTTGATTCTAAGAAGGCTCATAGCAGCAACTTCTTTTATGCGGATGTGCAGCGGAGTCGGATTCAAAATCGATTCCATTGCTGCGGTGGGACAGGTGCGAAGTGCACCCGTCAAGGAAAGGTAGAGCGGCCTATGCAGTTTCGTGCATTTGTTGATGGCAGTGACCTGCGTAACCTTAGACCACCACACAATAGCAGCGTAGGTTACGATCGGTCTTACCATCATCTCAAATAGCCACCGAATGGTGCAGGATTTGAGACCCCAGATTCTACCGAAGAGTCTTCTGCATGCCCACATGGCATGAGTAGCCTTTGATAGAGTGTTGTGTAGTCGTTTATCAAGGGTTACCCCTAGATATTTGACATCGTTGGAAAGGTCCACAGGAGAGCCGCCAATGTGTAATTGACCAATGTCAATAGTGTATCGCTTAGTGAAGGGAACAATGATTGCCTTTGGCGGATTGATTGATTGTCCTACATCTTCGCACCAACTACTGACCGTGTTCAGAGCTGATTGCATCAACTCTGTCACGGTGTTGGCATAGTTCCCGTTCACTACGAGAGCCAGGTCGTCGGCATAGCCAATCGCGCCCTGTTCTGCAAGTACTCGTAAAATGAGTAGTTCGTCGGCTACCAGAGCAAAGGGAAAGGACCCCTTCCTGGGGACACCCTTTTACCGCATATGGGCGGTCGTCGTGTCCAGGGTAGAGGAGATAGTCCGGTGTTTGAGCATGGCGTCAATCCACCGGATTATGGGACGGGCAATGTTCCTGCGCTCAAGCGCAGCAGAGCTAGACCCGTAGCCGGTGTTATCGAAGGCACCCTCTATATCAAGAAAAGAGCACAGAGCAATGTTCCTTGATAGGAAGGCTTTTTCGATTTTACTCAATAATTTGTGGAGAGCGACCTCTGTCTATCTACCGGCTATATATGCGAACTGCGTGAAGTGCAGATGGTTGTTTTTCTGCAGAGACCACCGAATGTGCATATCTAAGAGCCTTTCCGCAGTCTTGAGCAGAAAGGAGGTAAGGCTGATCGGCCGATATGACTTAGGCTGGTCAAGAGGACGATTCCCCTGTTTGGGAATGAATACCACATTGACTCTCCTCCAAGAGTTGGGTATGTGTCCCCACGTGAGACTAGCTCTAAGAAGGCCGACCAGTGGATCGAGGATATGATCCAGGCTGTTTTGGAGAAGGGCTGGAAAGATTTTATCACCCCCAGGGGCTTTGAAGGGAGCGAAGGAATCTACCGCCCATTTGACCTTTTCAGGATAAAAGATGGTTCCAGATAGACTGGCTCCACGTGAGTCAGGTGACAAGTGGCGTCAAAGTGACTGGAGAGATCTGGGTTCGCCACGGAACCTGGAAAGTGAACTTGTAGTAAAAGTTCAAGTGCTTCCCTACGATCTTGGGTGAAAAAGCCATCTGCTCTTTTGAGAAGCCCTATTCCATTAGACGACCCTTTGGCTAATACCTTGTGGAGTCTCGCTGCCTCTGGCAGCGATTCTATGCTACCACAGTAGCTGCGCCACGTATCGCGTTTGGAGCGTCTAATGTTCTTGTTATAGTTTGTGAGAGCGTCCCTATAGACGCCCCAACTTATGTGCAGCCAACTTTTCGTTCCACCAAGGAACTTTACGGTTGACCATTAAAGTCTTCCGAACTGAGCTGACTTCGAAGGACGTAATAAGCACATCTCGGAGCAGGTTGGCACCAAGTTCTATCTCACTGATAGAGTTTGGAGGGCTGATCAACAAGAGTTCCTAGTTTGTCTTTTTGGGACAGAAGGAGTTCTGGCGGATCTTGACTTGGCCAGGAAGGTCGAACCTGATGTGCTGATGGTCCGACAAGGTGGCTTCGTCTGTGACCCGCCAGTTTACAAGCGAACTCGCAATTGAGCTGCTGACTAGGATGAGATCTAAAACCTCTTCCCTAATAGAGTTAATAAACGTGGGCTTACACCCTACGTTAGCTACATCTAGATGACAACACATTAGATAATCTAAGAGAGACTCACCACGTTTATTGACGTCGCTGCTACCTCAGATTAAATAATGGGCGTTGGCATCACAGCCGATCACAAGCGGCTTGTTGTGAATGCGGCAGAAATCCACAAGCCGGTGAACCTCTGCGGGGGGTACATCATCAATATCGCCCGGGAAGTAAGCAGAGGCGATCAAGGCCACCAAGTCTCTGTGAATGAAGTTAGTTAGAGGGGAGTGTCTCACACTGTTATTAACCAATATAGCAGCGCGAGGGGCACCTCCCATACGGTCATATAGTAACTTACATGATCCGCATGATGGTCCACGGACGAGGCCACCTATTAACCATGGCTCTTCGACGAGAGCCAGGTCATTCTCGTCTTTACAGACGACCCTGCACAGGGTGGCTGACGCTCCTCTGGCGTGGTATGCTCCTTTAGCGCTTTAGAGACAAGTCCACATGCCTTGCCTCCCCGAGAGTCATTGCCACGTATGCCCTTCGGCAGTCTGGCGGATCCCAGTCGCGGGAGGTACCCTTGCGGGTAGCTTGCGCCCAGCGATGACTGTGGGTCTGGCAGGGGCCAGGCGGCGCCCGCTGCCAGCCACAGGCTTGGTGCGGCCCGTTGAGGGGTTGGGGGCGGAGACCGGATGGTCGGTGGCTCGGGGAGGGGGCTTTCCGCGACACTGCGGATGTAGCGCTGGTGGACGCCACCGGGGCGGCAGCCACTGCTGCCGCGTAGGTGGGGGCAACCTTCGACGCTTCCGGAGGAGCGCTGGTTGGTTGGGAATGGTTGGAATAGAGAATGGGGGACGGGCAGGAGAGGAGGAGGCTCTGGGAATGGAGTTCTTCAGGAGAAGGTAATTCTGCCAAAGACGAATTTCACCTTCCCGTTGCACTCCGTCAAAACCTTATACGACTCCTCGTCGACCATCGCGAGGTGAGTCGTTGTGCCGTTGAGGCTATGCTGAACCACCCGGCGGCGGGTGTGAGTTCAGCACTATTGGGGAAGTATCCTCTAATGAGGTGAGCTTTAGGGAACTCAGACTCCTCCAATAGTTTTATGTCAAGAGAACTGATGGACCTGATGGGTCCAACGGCTCCCCTGACCCAGTCGGCAGTGCGGCTATCCTCGCACACCAGGAGCAGCCATTCGTTTCGAGGTATGCAACTTTCGAAACCCGGACTGACACCCGGTGTGGGATGTAGCAGCAAAGCCTTGGCAATGCTAGCTTTCACCGTAGCCACCTGCTCCGGTGAAAGCGGGCTTTTACAGTCAGCCAAAGTGAAGCCCAATTTCACGCTGCTTGGCACCTGGCTGTGAGGTGGGTTTGTGGACTCCACATGAGTCTTTTTGGGCTTCTTTGAAGACCCTTGCGGTTCGAGGAGGGTATCGTCAGCGCGCGTCCGTTTGGCCTTGGTTTCCACGGGGGCGCGGTGGCGATAGCTAGAGCCTCCGCTCTGCTCGAACGCTTTAATGGTATTCATAATTTATAGGTGAATCTATTGATCCGGTTTGAAAAATTAAATAGCCGTTTTTAGCCTGTATAGGAGTTACTTCTAGGTTTTCCGTACTAACTGTTGATAGGAGGCATATCATGATTATCATGCTCGGGAGTAGGCCTGGAATTATCATTATTGTATTTTCTTTTATTAGTTTTCTTTTTTCTTTTTGAACTTAGACTTATAGTGTATTATTTTTCTGCATCTGTTCGTTTCTTCGAAATGTTTGTTATCTATCTGCCTTATGTTTCCTGTCTTTTTGAAAGGATTAGTTGTCTTTGACTTAATCAGAGAGGATTCTCTGAAGTTGGTATCTATACCGAAGTCTATTCTATTTTCATTAAGTTTGTCGATTTTGTCTATTTTGTTTTGTTGAGTGTTATAGGCAGGTGTTTCTGCAAAAATGAAAATGTCTGCTGGTATTCGACCCGTTGTATTATGTTTTGTTTTATGATTGTATATGTAGAGTATTTTCTCGAACTTAGTAAATTGGTTTTCGGGTTCGTTTTCGCACATTATAATTCCTAATTTTTCATTGATAGTTTTATGAAATCTCTCAATATCAGAAATTCCATTTTTACTTGTCGTAATGTTGAGAGTTACTCCTTCTGAATTTAGCCAGAGTTTAAATGCAGTGCACATGAAAGCGCAGTCTTTATCGGCTTTTTAGCTCCATGGGTTTGCCCATGTCGCTTATAAACTCTAGTTGTCTCTTATAAACTCTAGTTGTCTATTGTAATAATTAAGGGGTCTTTCAGTTATGGCGATGAGACTTCGGCTGTCTTCTTGTGCACTATGCACAGTAGCTGCTGTGGATAGGGAAACTGTATTTTCCTCTCCTAGAAATTTTTCTTGGATCTGAACTCTGGATAGGGCATCAAATACGTGATTTTCTTTACCAGGTAGATATTGAATATTGTAATCATATTCATTAAATTTTATCTTCCATCTTTGCAACTTCATATTAGGATCTTTTATATTGCTTAACCAAACAAGTGGCCTATGATCGATTAATATGTCGAATTTTCCTAAAATATTTTGTTGCCCATACTATAGCTAATAGTTATTTTTCTATTGCCCAATAGTTGAGTTCGTGCTCGTTTAGAGTTCTGCTTGCGTAACAAATATGTCTATGTTCTTGAGATAATACAGCACCTATAGCTATATTACTCGCATCTGTTGTCAGTGAAAATTTCTTTACGAAATTAGGGTATAATAAAATGGGATCGGACGTGATGAATACTTTAAGTTTCTCAAAAGCGGACACGTAATCATTATCCTTTATATTTATTTTTGCTCCTTTTTTTAACTTTATTTTCATAGGTTTTGCTATCTTTGCAAAGTTGGGGATGAACTTACGGTAAAATCCGCAGAGTCCAAGAAAAGATTTTATTCCTTTCGTGGTTTTAGGAATAGGAAAGTTAACAATTGCTTTTATCTTATTGGGATTCGGTTTGATACCGTCTGTTGTGATAATGTGACCGATAAATTCTGTTTCTTTCTTTAGAAATTCACATTTATCAAGTTGCAATTTTAGATTGGTTGATCGTAGCTTATCAAATACCCTTTTTAGTGATACTATGTGTTCTTCCAACGAAGTAGAATAAATGATAATTTCATCTAAATAGACTAAACAATCCTTATAAATCAAATCTTCGAAGAGATTGTTCATGCAACGTTGAAAGTTTGCTGGTGCATTTTTTAGACCAAAGGGCATACGAGTATGTCGTAATGTCCATGTTTTGTCGAAAATGCTGTCTTGGGAATTGACTGTGGGTCCCTTAGCTAGATCGATGGTCGTGAAATATTGACAACGTCCAAGCTTGTCTAGAATTTCATCCATTAATGGGATAGGGAATTTGTCATCAATGGTTATTTCATTGAGACTGCGATAGTCCATGACTAGCCGAGATTTTGCTTTGCCAGAAGCGTCACCTTTTTTTGGGACGATCCAAATTGGAGAACAATAAGGGGATTTAAGTTTTCTAATTATCTTTTGTTAAATCATTTCGTTGATTTGTTTAATCGTACTCGTGAAGGTCAAATTTTCACCTTCTTTCTACTGAATATCACCATACTCAAGCAAGACATGCGAAGGTTGTTCCCTTTCTTCTGCATTTAGGGGTTTTAATCTAAATACATTGGACTCTCTTAACTCGTCGTCTAAGGCGTAGTTAGAGGATGTTACTAGAAGGGCTTCATCTATGTAAGGGGTAAGTTTTCGGTTTTAGAAGACTTAGGACACTCATTGGTAGTCTTGGACTCTTCTAATTTAGATGACTTTGGGCACTCATTGGTAACCTTGGACTCATCTGTTTTTAAGTGGGGTTTCCGCTTAGGTTTTCGGAGGGTTTTGTCACTCATTGGTAACCTTGGACTCATCTGTTTTTAAGTGTGGTTTCCGCTTAGGTTTTCTGAGGGTTTTGTCCTTGGTTGGGGTATGTAAAGGGGTTTCCTTTGATTTTCGGAGTATTTTCTCCTTAGATGGGGTATGTAGAGGGGTTTCCTCTGCTTTAGATGATTTAGGGCACTCATTGGTAGCCTTTGACTCATCTGTTTGGATGTGGTCGTACCACATTTTGAAGGGATAGCCATTTATATTGAATGTTTGAGTTGAGTAATCGATTTGAGCATTAGTTGACTCTAAATAGTTTCTACCTAATACCAAATCATATATCATAGTTATGGACATAGAATATTTGTTTATGAGGGCAAAGTGTGGGCTTTTACTTTGGAAGTCTTAATTGGAAAGTTAAAGAAGTTTTGCTTCATTATGTTAATAGACGAACCGGTATCTATTTGAGAGTGATGTTATTTAATTTAATTTTTAAGAACGGGTTTCCTCCTCCTCTGAATCGCTTTCCGACTCCGAGGCTGGTTGAAGAAAATTTTCACCTATGTCCATTTTGTACTGGCCACTGGTACTTTCTCTTTGCCTTTAAACTGGAGGGTTTGGTGCATTATTACTTTGCTGTTGATGATTTAAGGGATTCTGGGCTCTACCATGGCTTAATTTCTGCTTGAACTCATTCATAGCTTACGGATTTGACTCAGCAGGCTTTGAATGGGTATTCTGGTTTGGCTTATTTGCATTATGCATAGCATTATTTGCGAAATTTTGATAGCTTCCCTTATTCTTTAAGGTTTGGGGTGAATTTGTACTAGAGTTAGAATTACTCTGGGGTTTTGTTCTGTCGTTGAAGACTGTTTCGTAAACGCCTTCTGGCTGTGCTATATGTTTAAGTTTTGACACAGTTGTTATGTCTTGTCTAGCAAGGGTCATAAACAATCTATCGGGCAATTTCCTCATGATAACGTCTTTGGCTGTGTTATTGAAGGCATTTGTGTATAACACTTGTGTTGCTAACATTATTTGTTTGTGTTTTGTACTCGCTGATGAGCGCATTCATCAGATCCGGCCAGGTCGTCACTCCGGACAGCTGCGATACTCTCTGAGCATCTCCTGCCAATTGCATTTCGATTGCGCAGAAGCACACATGTTGTTGTCTGGTATCCGTCGTTGGGTACAGTTGAAGTATGAATTCAATCCTTCGGATGAAGGCACTGAGCTCCTGAGTGCTGCCACTGAATGAAGGCACTTGTCTAATTTGACTCAAGGCCTGGTTCAAGTGGGTCTCCGACAGTAGTTTAACTTGTTCAGTTGCCATCGTCATCATTTGATATTATACTTTTTCTTGTTGTGGTGGTGGAGTTTTTTGGTTTTTTATTTTTACACTTTTATGGTTTATTTGCAGTAAGTTGACTCGTTGTATATCAACTACCGACTAACGTGGTTCTTTGGCGGATTCTAAGTCTTTGTGCCGATTCGCGTGGTCCAATCTTTTTAAAGGATAAAATAGACTCCTTTATCACTAGATCGATTTTTGGAACGAGTCGCGCAACTTTTACTTGAGAATCATACCGGCTGCCCAATTACGTATTCAGACCGAGGGTTTTTTAAAAAAACCAATTGTTTTTATATTATTAATAAACACTTTTATTTAATTCTATCAAGAAGAACTAAAGCCTTTGGATTATCACTAGGTTGGATAATGGACCTCTAAGTTGAAGTTATTTAGGCAGAGCTATCGCGGCTAATAGCGTACTCAGTACTGAACTGACGCCTGGAGGTGCGTTTGAAATTTTATAGGCAATTTGGCTTGGCCAAAGGGCGAAGATTTAAGAGAGTTTAAGTTTGTAAACTCCTATTCTCGTGAAGAGAGAGAGATTCCCGAAAAATGGTGGTAATTGGAAAATACTGAGACGAGTGCGTGAGCGGCGACACGGATGATTTGTTTTTATTATTTCTGTTGGCTCGCCAAGTGGTTGACGCCAGGTAATCGAAGATCGAATTCGAGTAGTCTTGGGGACAATTGTTTTTGTCTCAGAGTTTTTGGGGACAATTGTTATTGTCGCGGAATTTTGGGGGACAATTGTTATTGTCTCGGATTTTATGTTTATGGCTCACAATATTTGTGAGAACGGATTTTTAGGGTGAGGGTGACTTTGGATTATGACCCCGTATGTGAACAACAACCGAGGTTAATCGAAGGGCATTTGTTCTATGGTACAATAATGTGTGATCTTCTTACAATAGTGTAGTTTTACATTTTATGTTTAGTCTAATTGGGGAAGATTTACAATTATGTGTGTGGTAATGTGTGTTGTTTTCAACTTAAGTTTTGTGTGGTGTAGGTGTGGTGTAGAATGGATATGTTACTATATATACTAAAGCAGAAGGTTAAGAAATGAGTAAATCGCAATGTAAATCAAAATTGGCGGTTTGCGGGGGCTGTAGGCGTGTTATTCCAAATTGAAAATAAACTTGATCTGCATATCTGGTATATGGGAATCTTCATGCTAAATTTGGTGTCCCTAACGTTTGTAATAACTGAGATCGACGCGTTCATCCAGACAGACGGATAGACGGACATGGCTCAATCGACTCGGCTAGTGATCCTGAGCGTCTCCGACGCCTCCTTCTGCCCGTTACATACATTTGCTCAAAGTTAAAATATACCCTTTTTCTGACTATTTTCAATGGTCCAAGGGTATAAAAACAAAGTTAACAAAATTAATGAAATTCAAAATTTTTCACGGGGAAAACATAACAAGCAGGTGCCGCTCTAAATAAGAAACACTGTAATACAAAACAAGCAGATGCCGCACTAAAGAAGAACTGTAATACATAAAAAGGGCTACGAACATACATACAAACATACGTGTACATAAAGTGACGTAACTACAGATATAGCATAGCAGCATAGAAGTAGATAACTGTGAAGTGCTGTAAGAGGGCTGGTAAGCTCGATGCGAACACACAGCCTTAGTAGTTGTCGACATGTAGTGGAGGGAGGTTCCGTCAAGTTGGACGCGAACAATTATGTTCGAACAGGTCACTGATACGCGACGGGACCACACAAACATACATATGTTAGATCAGCGCACACAAAATGGTGTAAAACTACAAACGAGACACAATCAAACAAAAAATAATCTTATATTGGTGATGTACGAGACGACCATACCGGCCATTTGGTAGCTGTTTAGTAATCTTGTTCGTGCATCGTGTGCTAGATAACAAATTAAGAAATTAAAATGAATCAACACATTAATACAATGTAACCTTGCCTTTATATTATAATATCAAGTGAAATATATTCCACACAACACATATATCAATCCAAGTATCATTACAGGTATTGAACCTGTAATAAAAGCCTTCATCACACACCAAACCACACTGTTTATTAAGATAATTATAAGATAGTATTAAATGTCAAAGAAATTTAAAGATAAGACTAAATCTGTTATTCCTAATTTAACACGGACTACTAGACAGACAACCAAAATACCCACCTTTATAAAAACATAACCGAAACTACCCAAACAGACATAACCACAAGCTCAAGAATCAGTACCCCTCCTCACAATACGTCGGGGCTCAGCATATCTGAATTGTCTGCCGGACTCCCAGATGTTATTAAATACCTTCCGACTTACGACGGTAACCCCTACGCACTTAAGAGATTCATAGAGAGTGTGGAAGAGATTTTATTGATGTTTAGAGACACAAACCAAACTTCAAGGGCGCAAATGTATTTGAGAGTAATTAGGAATAAAATAGAGGGCAGAGCGAGTGAACTGTTAGATAAATTGGATACCACTTTAAACTGGAATTAAATTAACAAAAATCTAACAAGAAAGTTACTAGATAACAGGGACGAACTGACTATAATAGAGGAACTGCATGAGCTTCCTTTTAGAAGGATGCCAATTACAATACTGTATGAAACCATTTTGGATCTAAAACGGGTATTGACATGTATGGCCGAGCTACCAGCTTCAACTATTTTAGAAAAATATTGTAGAATTTCTATATGGCGCTTTGCCTGAAAACCTTTATTAAGGGTTTAACGGTCAAAGCTTCTAGACCAAATACGTTGGATGAAGCATTTGATATAGCCATTCAGGAGAGGGAGGAGTACATGCTGGAGAAACGACGGTACCCAGCTAATCAACATAATAATCGTCTTTCAGACAACCAGCAAGTTAGGGGACGATATAGAGCTCATTCTTACTCAACCGGGAATAGTTACGGACAGGACCATCGCTCTAATAACGGAGTTAATAGACATAATAATTCCTCTAGGGCAATTATGCCAACTATGGATGAACCATTAGATGGCAACTCACGCCAATATAGAGTTGGACAATCCAATAGTTTCTCACGTCAGACAAATACTAACGTATTTAATAACCTGGAAACCTCTTCTGAGCAACCAGCACTTCACAATTTAGAGGAAACTGTAACTTTTTAAAGACCACCCTCAGAGAACAGACAGGGTACCTAAAAAGTTATAAGGATAAACACGGATCGGCACTAGCCTATATTTTGATTAGTTCACCGTTTGGTAGGAAGTTACGCTTTCTAATTGATACAGGGGCATCAAAATCTTTTATCGATCCTTTGTTCCGCTCCAGCAGAGAGAATCCTTACACACAAATACAGTCATTAAAACTGAATTAAAAGAAATTCAGGTCTCCGAAAAGGTTGAATACCCATCATTTTCCGAATTTAATTTAAAAGACACTCTTCCATTTTTATTCCTCAAATTTCACGAATATTTTTTTGACGGACTAATAGGACTCGATATCTTATCAACTATTGTATAAAAGCAAATAATTATATTAAAACGTTAAAATTACAAAAAAAAAAAATTAAAATTACAAACTCCAACGGCAACTATTCCCATTCATATTGAACAAAATAGAACTACAGATATATTTAATATCGAAGCTATGTAGTTCGGGAATGGTAGTACAGATACCAGTCGAATAAGAACAGGGACCATTTTTACTTGTTTCCGTAGAATTAATAAATAATGTTTACATTCAACAAGGACTGTACCATATACAGCTGACAATTTCAACGCATGAAATAGTCAACTATTCTGATCAGGATCAGACGATTTGTTTAGAATTCCCATTATCTACCACCCAGTTCATTCAAGATGAATACGTAGAACTTGCATAAGTGCGACGAAGACCCCCCAACGGAAATGAAAAACGACGCAAATTTTCACAAACAAGTCAATACGGACCACCTTTCAGACGAAGAATCCAATCAACTTAAGCAGCTATGTTTGCAATTTCCCTTCCTTTTTTCACGATCCGTCAGATAGATTAACATTTTTAATTACAAACAAACACAAAATGGAAACTACAGACGACATACCCCTGTATGCCAAGCCC
Source organism: Zaprionus ornatus (assembly GCA_018904035.1). NCBI lineage: Eukaryota > Metazoa > Arthropoda > Insecta > Diptera > Drosophilidae > Zaprionus > Zaprionus ornatus. Next base: position 1,823,449 of record JAEIFZ010000032.1, on the reverse strand, counting down.
TTTAGAAACTCCTACAAAGAACAAAAAGAAATCAATGACCAAATCCAAAATATGTTAGAACAAAACATCATTAGAGAAAGCCATTCACCTTGGAGCTCACCTTTTTGGTTGGTTCCGAAGAAATGTGAAACAAGAGAACAAAAATGGAGGGTAGTTATTGACTATAGAAAGCTGAACGAAAAAACCGTTAAAGACAGGTATCCCATCCCTAATATTAACGAAGTACTTGATAGAGCTAGATATTTTTCGACATTAGATTTGGCTAGTGGTTATCATCAAATACAAGTGGCAAAAGATATTCCTAAAACAGCTTTCACGGCGTTGGACGGACACTATGAATTTATCACGATGCCATTTGGTCTGACGAACGCCCCTGCAACGTTGCAAAGGGTAATGAACAATGTTTTAGGTGACTTGAAAGGGAGATGTTGTTTGGTGTATCTTGACGTCATAGTTTTTTCCGGTTCATTGCAAGAACACATATCAGACTTAAAAGAAGTATTCAGGTAAATAAGTAATGCCAAACTAAAGCTCCATTCACAGAAATAAAAATTTTTAAAGAAAGAAACAGAATTTTTAGGACATATTGTTACGGACCAAGGTATAAAACCAAATCCAGACAAAATTATCGCCATCAAGAAATTTCTCTTGCCACGTTCTAAAGGACAAATTAAATCCTTTTTAGGATTACTAGGCTATTATAGGAAGTTTATTAAAAATATGGCCAGAATTACAAAACCACTTACAGCCCAATTAAAAGGCAATCAAAAGTCTGTTACAATATACCAGGAATATATTGATGCATTCGAAAAATGCAAAACCCTTCTTTGCAATGATCCCTTACTACAATATCCAGACCTTTCAAAAAAATTTATCTTAATAACACACGCAAGTAACGTTCCCTTGGAGCGATGCTATCACAAGGACCCTTGGGTTCGGACAAGGCGGTCTGTTTTTCTAGTAGAACATTTTCCGATACTGAACGCTATTATGCCACTGTCGAAAAAGAAATGCTAGCAATAGTATGGGCAGTTAAGTACTGGGCAACTTGTGACACTGTGGAGACACATCTTTGTATTTAGTGCCCCAAACCGGGTGCAACTGTTCAGATGGGCGAACATTCGACAACACGGATATAACCATTAGGACATCGTCAACATCACGATCCCGGAGCTACCTAACTTACTGAACAATTTGCCACAAACTGGTTCAAATTGACTGAATGGAACACACTTTAAAGTCCTTTACGCATGATTGAGTGTAGCTTTTCTCCTCGCTGGAATCGTACCTCTTACCATAACAAAAGGACGATCTTCATCTCGGCTACATCACCGTCATACCCGATCACGCCATACCTTCGTAATGGCCCTCTCTTCAGTTTTGGGGGGGGAGGAGTTACCATTACGCCTTCCCCACTGCCCCGAAACCGTCTAGACCTTGCTGAATGACAACGGCATCAAGGGCCACAGCAACAACAGGTCAGCAGTCCACATATTCTAGGGAACATATACGAATAACAACATACTGTGAAATAAACCTATGCACATGTTGACACGCACACTTTGAGCGTACATGCTTCTCAAAAATTCAAAAATAGATTTCACCATAATGGTAATGTTGCATCAGCCTCTAAATGTGATATGATTGGTCAGCTTTACATTTGTACAATAGCTTAGAAAGGACCGTTATAGGCGTTGTAGCTGACGCCGAATGTAGATTCGTGCGTAAGACCACACATAATTAATCACGAATATATCATAAATGTAATTACTGAATAAACAAGGTAAACAGAACAGAAACATTTGTTGTCCAAATTCTCTTGCGGAATTTAAACTTCAACCACATTAACCAAGGGACTACGTGGAGCTACGGGATTGAGTAGATCTAACGTATTATTTTTGAATGTAGCCGAAGCTATGTATTATGTTATGTTATGAATAAACAGCGAGCGTTTTGTTATTGGAAAAAAGCATCATTTGTGTGTGTATTCAAATGAGCATGGCGCCTGTTGTTGTTGTGTAGAGTTTCGTGGAGACTAAGAACTTGTGATGATGAAATAATTGAGAGAAGTCGAGCAATAGAAGAAAAGTATAGAGGGAAGCGACGCTCAAGTAGTTAGTCTGGTGAGAACGAACAAGTGAACAACAAGCAGGCGACTTGCTGTGCTGTATAAAATGGACGCTGAAGAGGAAGAAAAGATGCGTGCTGCTTCTCCGTTATCAGAAGTGGGATCGCCCTATCCCCAAGAGCTCTCGAGCGATCAGTGGCGTGCATTATTGAAATCTCAAAGCAAAAATTTCATGGATTAATTATTATTAAATCCATGCAGACTTCCAAAAAGAAAACGCAACCCAGCAAAGTGACGCTACCGAAGTTTAACCCAATGCAGATGCAGCTGCATGGCGTAAAACTATCGATATAATTATGGCTGAAAGGAAGGAAGCGCTTTGGTCATGGCACTAAGCAACTTATTAGAAGGAGGAGCATCCCAAGGGTTATCTCAGATTTGCTACGGTGGAATAAAGTGGCCAGAATTCAGAGAATTGTTTACACAACGATATGATAGTGTGGAGACACCGGCAGCCATTTTGTTAAATATGTATAACAGTCGCCCAAGAGCAAATGAGTGTTTGGCTGTGTATGCCAGCAGACAAGTAACGGCATTGCTCTCGAAGTGGAAAGAAATGGGCAATGAAGAAATTGCTGTATCGGTTGTGCTGAAACATGCAGCTCAAATAGACCACCGATTGCAGCGCATATTCACAACAAATATCCTGACACGAAGCGAATTGAAACAACAACTGCGTGGTAAACGCAATGACCAAAAGTCATCACATCGTGCTAGTGCTCCAGAACGTAAGAAGCAGAAATTATCATCGCGCATGAAGTGTCACTATTGTGCCAAACCTGGCCTTAAGATCGCAGAGTGCCGAATCAGAATGGCTGAAGAGATGAAGATGGCGAAGAGTAACCCTACACACAGCAACTCTACTCCAAAGAGAGACATGTCAACCATAAAGTACTACAAGTGTGGACAGCTCGGGCATATTGCAACAAGATGTACAACATCATCAAACCAGTGCGCCGTTGTCGACCCAAGAGGAAATTTGTACCAAATGGGTGAGCCCGTTCCATACTTTTTCGAATCGGGTGCTGAATGTTCCCTACTGAAAGAAAAAATTGGGAAAAAGAATTAATAATACCGTACTCATAAGTGGCGTAGGTGAAGGATCCGTGACATGCACGATGCAAATTCTAGCTACCGTATAGATTTGTAATTTTTCCTTAGAAATTCTGTTCCATGTAGTCATGGACAAATATTTAAAGTACGATGTGTTGATTGTCTTTGAGATTTTAGGTCAAGGTTTTGGTGTGACTATAAGTGCCAACGAATTTGTTTTGTATAAAATTAATACCGTAAATACACCTTCTAGCATTACGAATATGAATTATATGGATTCTATAAATAGGGATAGTAATTTGAATCAGACCGACAAAGCTGAACTTGCAGAAATATTAAAATCCTATGCACCGAGTTACCACAGGTGAATTAGATATCCGTCTCATTGATGCCAATAAAACCGTAATAAGGCGCCCGTATAGGTTGAGTAGTGATGAAAAGTTGTTGGTGAGAAGTAAAATTCAGGAACTTTTAGCCTCAAATGTAATACGCCCAAGCTGCTCCCCGTTTGCGAGCCCAACGTTGTTAGTGAAGAAAAAGGATGGCAGTGATCGTTTGTACATTGATTACCGTGAATTAAATTCAAATACTATTTCCGATAAGTATCCTTTGCCCTTGATATCAGATCAAATTGATAGACTATGTGGAAGCAAGTATTTTACTAGCCTCGGTATGGCGAGCGGTTTCTATCAGATACCAATAAAGTCAGAATCGATAGAACGCACAGCCTTTGTCACGACAGAAAGACAATATGAGTTTGTAGCAATGCCCTTTGGCTTGAAGAACGCTTCATCTGTGTTTCAGCGAGCCATAATGAAAGCATTAGGTGAGGTGGCATCAAACAAAGCTAGAACCAAAGTTTAGGGGTCGATTTGTCATAACGGAAAAGCTTGATGGTGACCGATAAATGTTGAAATCTTTGACAAGTAAAATAACGTATAAGTACGCCCACGAACAGTTACGGTCAATGCCTGTTGAGGTAGACGCAGACTAATGCGAGAGATCGCCGACTGAGGCACTCGTAAATACCATAGACTCTGGTTAAATCATTTACTAGGCTACAGTTGGCGGGGGCTATGTGGGTCCAGAGGGACCATGACGCATGTAGAAGCGTGAGAGCGTTGCAAGGAATGCAGCAAGAGCCTGAGAGTGTGAAATGATAGAGAGAAATGATTGAAGAGAGAGAGAGAGTAATGGTAAAGTAATGGATGAGAGAGAGAGAATGAGATGTGGCAAGAGATGCGAAACTGTTTGATCAAGAAAAATGAAGTCAGAGAATGTAAATTGCAAAGAGCTTGAGCAAGGCAAGGGATGCCGATATGTTGTTTTGATAAAATTGATTGGACATTGATGAAATATTACGTCAAGTTAAAATTAAAATAAAATGAATGAAGAAAGAAAATGTTATGTTAAATGTAAAGAACTATGTAATGCGACACAACACACGAGGGCGTGTGCATGTCAGGAAGGCCGTGTCGGGGATTGAGTAGATCTAACGTATTATTTTTGAATGTAGCCGAAGCTATGTATTATGTTATGTTATGAATAAACAGCGAGCGTTTTGTTATTGGAAAAAAGCATCATTTGTGTGTGTATTCAAATGAGCATGGCGCCTGTTGTTGTTGTGTAGAGTTTCGTGGAGACTAAGAACTTGTGATGATGAAATAATTGAGAGAAGTCGAGCAATAGAAGAAAAGTATAGAGGGAAGCGACGCTCAAGTAGTTAGTCTGGTGAGAACGAACAAGTGAACAACAAGCAGGCGACTTGCTGTGCTGTATAAAATGGACGCTGAAGAGGAAGAAAAGATGCGTGCTGCTTCTCCGTTATCAGAAGTGGGATCGCCCTATCCCCAAGAGCTCTCGAGCGATCAGTGGCGTGCATTATTGAAATCTCAAAGCAAAAATTTCATGGATTAATTATTATTAAATCCATGCAGACTTCCAAAAAGAAAACGCAACCCAGCAAAGTGACGCTACCGAAGTTTAACCCAATGCAGATGCAGCTGCATGGCGTAAAACTATCGATATAATTATGGCTGAAAGGAAGGAAGCGCTTTGGTCATGGCACTAAGCAACTTATTAGAAGGAGGAGCATCCCAAGGGTTATCTCAGATTTGCTACGGTGGAATAAAGTGGCCAGAATTCAGAGAATTGTTTACACAACGATATGATAGTGTGGAGACACCGGCAGCCATTTTGTTAAATATGTATAACAGTCGCCCAAGAGCAAATGAGTGTTTGGCTGTGTATACCAGCAGACAAGTAACGGCATTTCTCTCGAAGTGGAAAGAAATGGGCAATGAAGAAATTGCTGTATCGGTTGTGCTGAAACATGCAGCTCAAATAGACCACCGATTGCAGCGCATATTCACAACAAATATCCTGACACGAAGCGAATTGAAACAACAACTGCGTGGTAAACGCAATGACCAAAAGTCATCACATCGTGCTAGTGCTCCAGAACGTAAGAAGCAGAAATTATCATCGCGCATGAAGTGTCCCTATTGTGCCAAACCTGGCCTTAAGATCGCAGAGTGCCGAATCAGAATGGCTGAAGAGATGAAGGTGGCGAAGAGTAACCCTACACACAGCAACTCTACTCCAAAGAGAGACATGTCAACCATAAAGTACTACAAGTGTGGACAGCTCGGGCATATTGCAACAAGATGTACAACATCATCAAACCAGTGCGCCGTTGTCGACCCAAGAGGAAATTTGTACCAAATGGGTGAGCCCGTTCCATACTTTTTCGAATCGGGTGCTGAATGTTCCCTACTGAAAGAAAAAATTGGGAAAAAGAATTAATAATACCGTACTCATAAGTGGCGTAGGTGAAGGATCCGTGACATGCACGATGCAAATTCTAGCTACCGTATAGATTTGTAATTTTTCCTTAGAAATTCTGTTCCATGTAGTCATGGACAAATATTTAAAGTACGATGTGTTGATTGTCTTTGAGATTTTAGGTCAAGGTTTTGGTGTGACTATAAGTGCCAACGAATTTGTTTTGTATAAAATTAATACCGTAAATACACCTTCTAGCATTACGAATATGAATTATATGGATTCTATAAATAGGGATAGTAATTTGAATCAGACCGACAAAGCTGAACTTGCAGAAATATTAAAATCCTATGCACCGAGTTACCACAGGTGAATTAGATATCCGTCTCATTGATGCCAATAAAACCGTAATAAGGCGCCCGTATAGGTTGAGTAGTGATGAAAAGTTGTTGGTGAGAAGTAAAATTCAGGAACTTTTAGCCTCAAATGTAATACGCCCAAGCTGCTCCCCGTTTGCGAGCCCAACGTTGTTAGTGAAGAAAAAGGATGGCAGTGATCGTTTGTACATTGATTACCGTGAATTAAATTCAAATACTATTTCCGATAAGTATCCTTTGCCCTTGATATCAGATCAAATTGATAGACTATGTGGAAGCAAGTATTTTACTAGCCTCGGTATGGCGAGCGGTTTCTATCAGATACCAATAAAGTCAGAATCGATAGAACGCACAGCCTTTGTCACGACAGAAAGACAATATGAGTTTGTAGCAATGCCCTTTGGCTTGAAGAACGCTTCATCTGTGTTTCAGCGAGCCATAATGAAAGCATTAGGTGAGGTGGCATCAAACAAAGCTAGAACCAAAGTTTAGGGGTCGATTTGTCATAACGGAAAAGCTTGATGGTGACCGATAAATGTTGAAATCTTTGACAAGTAAAATAACGTATAAGTACGCCCACGAACAGTTACGGTCAATGCCTGTTGAGGTAGACGCAGACTAATGCGAGAGATCGCCGACTGAGGCACTCGTAAATACCATAGACTCTGGTTAAATCATTTACTAGGCTACAGTTGGCGGGGGCTATGTGGGTCCAGAGGGACCATGACGCATGTAGAAGCGTGAGAGCGTTGCAAGGAATGCAGCAAGAGCCTGAGAGTGTGAAATGATAGAGAGAAATGATTGAAGAGAGAGAGAGAGTAATGGTAAAGTAATGGATGAGAGAGAGAGAATGAGATGTGGCAAGAGATGCGAAACTGTTTGATCAAGAAAAATGAAGTCAGAGAATGTAAATTGCAAAGAGCTTGAGCAAGGCAAGGGATGCCGATATGTTGTTTTGATAAAATTGATTGGACATTGATGAAATATTACGTCAAGTTAAAATTAAAATAAAATGAATGAAGAAAGAAAATGTTATGTTAAATGTAAAGAACTATGTAATGCGACACAACACACGAGGGCGTGTGCATGTCAGGAAGGCCGTGTCGGGGATTGAGTAGATCTAACGTATTATTTTTGAATGTAACCGAAGTTATGTTAATATTATGTTATGTTAAGAATAAACAGCGAGCGTTCTGTTATTAAAAAAAATCATCATTTGTGTGTGTATTCAAATGAGCATGGCGCCTGTTATTGTTGTGTAGAGTTTCGTGGAGACTAAGAAAGGATGATGAAATAATTGAGTGAAGTTGAGCAATAGAGGAAAAGCATAGAGAGAAGCGATGCTTAAGTAGTTAGTCTGGTGAGAATGAACAAATGAACAACAAGCAACGATTGTATAACATGGACGCTGAAGAAGAGGAAAAAAAAATAATGACAGTAATGAGTACTGCCTCCTAGTAATAACTTCATAGTTCCGGTCCTTCATAGAATGATATAAGGAATCTATGTATGTAGTTCAAGGAAATCTCGCTCCAATCACGTTTAATAGCTGCAGTTAACGCTTCCCTATCTTCGTATTGCTTTCCTCCTTCGTATACTTTCCGTGTTAGCCAGCCCCAAGCATTTTCAATTACGCTAAGATCTGGAGAATATGGTGGACAGGTCATGATATTAACATTTTGACTCGAAATAAAAGACTTCACTACTCGAGACTTATGAATAGGAGCATTGCTTTTTTGAAAATTCCAAGGAATTGGTCCAAAGAGATCTTTTAATTTTGGAAATACGGACCCTAACAATGTTTTGAAGCCATCGCCGTTCATCTTTTGATCTATAAAAATCAAATCAATTGTTTCATAAAATGTGATAGCACCCCACCACACCATTATTCCCCCTTCTCGGCTATGGTGGCGAGTTAAATATAGCTCATCTTTCCGCAAATCGTGATAATAATATTGAAATCCATCAGGGCCATCTAAATTAAAACGTTTTTCATCAGTAAAGACAACTGAACGCCAATCATTTAGTCGAGTGTCAGATTGGACAGTCCACGTATGTATGTATTCTTTCGCGAATTGAAGCCGTTTTTCTTTGCGTATTGTATCCAAGGGATGTTTTTTCTAGATTTTTAGATTGCATTTTTGATTGTACGCTGAACAGCTGATAGGCTTGCTGTTACTCCGGCCAATTCCTTGATCTTAGCAGCAGATTTAGTCAAATTCGAAGCAATTCTAACAATTTGGCATTCTGCTTGATTTGAAAGTGCTTTTTTTTCCTTTGAAGTTAGTACCATATGCCTCTGTATCCTTTAAATATCTGTCAACAGTTCTGGGGCTGCGATTTATCTATTTGGCAATGGAGCGAGTGTGGGAAGTCTACTTTTTGACGTTCCAATAAGCTCATAACAGCAGCTTTACCCATTTTTTCTTCAAATGTAGCTCGGAAACACTTTATTTGTTTAATTTTTATATTTTTTCAATACAAAAGTTTACAATTGTCCACGCAATACGAAGAAATTTTAGCTGCGTCTAATTCAATAACCAACCGAAAACACGTGATTGTCAAAGAAATTTCTAGAATCTTCGAATGTAAGTTAACACATAAGCCTAGCGTAAGAAACATAAACAACTACACATTGTTGCTCTAAGTAAATTCCGCTGACGTATGAGTTCAGCGACCCGGCCGTTCGGTCGGCGACGGTAACCTGACACTTGAATATATTGCAAGTCGCTGCGTTATCGTTTATGCTACTCAGTATACAAGGAATCTGGACTCCTAGCAATCATCACGACGACACAACTGGCTTCATCGTGAGGATAAACTAGGAATCTGATAGCAGCAATCATCACCACGACGACACAACTGGCTTCCTCGTGAGGATAAACTGCATAATTGTCGCCCAACGCAGTAGAACCTATGAAACAGAAAACCATGTAAGTTCATTCAAGAAGCTTTCAAAACGTAAAAACATAGAAAAGAGAAAAGAAAAGTTGCCATAAGTTGGCTTGATTGAAAAAATATAATTGTGAATAATTACCACATAGTGTTTCATGCTCATGCGTGATAATAAATAACATAAATAACCAATTCAACTAGTTGACATAAAAGCAGGCATATGAGCCGCTTTGATTTTTGTAGAAACATAAAAATAGAGTGTGACAGTGACGAAGAAGGCGACTGGGAGACAGACAATATTAGCCACGGACAGAACCATAACGATTCCCAAGTCCAAAACCCAGAGTCGTATTCTAGCCAAGCAACAAACCAATACCTTACTGAAGTGCCAAACCATAACTTTAGCCGAGTAACCATGGACGCGAACCAGGTACAGGCCTTGATACAGAACGCTGTTAGCCAAGCTTTGGCCCAGCAAGAAGAGAGGTTTCAGTCACAGCTGAACGCAGTGACCGCCGAACTGAACAGTTTGCGCGTCCAAGCTCCTCAAGTGGAGAGCTTCAAGCGAATTGTTGTTCAGCCAGATGTCAGATGCGACATCCCTCTAGATATAATCAAGTCCGTTCCCGAATTCGAGGGGGGCTCTGACGAGTACGTAGCATGGAGGCAATCAGCCTGCGATGCTTACGAGTTATTCAAACCTTTTAATGGTAGCTGCGCTCACTACCAAGCTGTAACCATAATTAGGAACAAAATCAGATGGGCCGCAAGAGCCGTTCTGGTATCACATAATACAGTGCATAATTTCGACGCCAGCTAGATTATATTGCTCTTATGCCGACAAGACATCACTACGGTTGTTAAGGCAAATTCAAAACAGGGAAAATACAATAAGCCCGAACGTGGATAACAACAAAATCCACATTACACTAAAAAACCACAGACCAACAATAGTAACAATTCCCAGGAGAATAATAAAAGGGAGGAAATAAATCAAAAGCCAGAACCAATGGAGGTCGACTCCTCTTCCAAATTTAGGCAGCGTACTTATTACGGAAAAACCCAAGAGGAAGTACAACAAGCATAAAAAAGGTCAAATACTTCCGATAGAGCCACAGGCCAAAGACGCCAACGGTTCAATAACATTGTTCAGAATGCCTCTCAAGAGCAGGACCCCAGTTACGCAGACGTGGCAGAGGCCGCTGTAACGCAAACTGAAGAAGATAGTGAGACAGGTTTCGAAAGCGATTCTGTCAATTTTTTAGGGAACGCTCCCGGCTGCCATTCATCAAGCGACAGTTGGGTGGGAGAACAATAAAAATACTTATAGACACAGGGGCGGCAAAGAATTACGTCAAGCCTTTAAAGGAATTAAATGGCGTAGTCCCTGTCAAAAACCCTTTCACCGTAAGCTCGATACACGGTTCAAGCGAAATAACGACGAAATGCCTTATGGAAGTATTTGGTCAGGTTTCCCCATTTTTTATGTTAGATACTCCCTTCATTTGATGCTATTATAGGCTTCGAGCAAAATTTTTCACGACCTTAGATCTAAAATCGGGTTACCACCAGATTTATCTGGAAGAACATGATCGAGAAAAGACCTCATTCTCAGTCAATGGTGGAAAGTATGAATTCTGCCGACTACCCTTCGGACTCAAAAACGCTGGAAGCATTTTTAGAGGGCTATCGATGATGTCCTCAGAGAGCATATAGGGAAATTTTGTTATGTGTACATCGACGATGTAATAACTTATTCCACTAACGAAGCTGAACATATTCGCCACATAGACACGGTGTTGGAATGTTTGTGTAATGCCAACATGCTTGTGGCTCAGGAAAAGACCGAATTTTCCAAAGAGAGCGTCGAATTTCTAGGCACAACTGACCCTGAAAAAGTTAAAGCCATACAGAATTTTCCCGAACCCAAAAACTTATTCAGTTTGCGGTCATTTCTTGGATTGGCTAATTATTACAGAAACTTCATCAAAGATTTTGCAGCAATAGCAAGACCGTTGACCAACATTCTCAAAAGAGAAAACGGCTCCGTGAGTAAACATATGTCCAAGAAAATCCCAGTTGAGTTTAATGAAACTCAACGCAATGCCTTCGAGACACTGAGGAATATTCTAGCATCAGAAGATGTAATCCTCATGTACCCAGATTTCAAAAAGCCATTTGATCTGACAACTGACGCATCCATGGACGGCGTCGGTGCTGTTTTGTCTGAAGGAGGTAGACCGATAACTATGATTTCCAGAGCGTTGAAAGATAGTGAAACTCATAACGCTACGAATGAAAGAGAGTTATTAGCTATAGTTTGGGCTTTAGGGAGGTTACAAAAATATGTAAGGACTCAAATCGGAGCCTCCACATTTTTTTGTTATTTATTCTTTTATTTTATGTAAATATTTCTTTCTCTTTTCTTTATTAGATGTAAGTACTAAATAGGTTTAAGTTTATTTTCCAATGAAGGGCAAATTTTTCGTTAAAAACCAAGAAAACCCGGCGTTTTAGTCCAGTCAGACTACCCCAAGAGTAGGTGTAAGAGGTTACAGGGTATAGGCTCGCTCACCACGCGAACGTCGAACACCAGCAGAGAGAGCAAGCGCAGCCGATCAACGGAAGAAGACGCAGCCAAAACAACGGACAGAGCGAGCGCAGCTCGAAAACAACGGGAAAACAACAGGTGCAGCCGAAAACAACGGAGAGAGCGAGCACAGTCAGGCAACGGGAAAAAGCAAGCGCAGCCCAAACCACGACAGAGCAAGCGCCACGACAGAGCGAACGAGCCGTTGACAAAGCGCTGCAGTCACAGCAGCCAAGAGAGCGCTGCAGTCACAGCAGCCGAGAGAGCGGTGCAGTCACAGCAGCCGCGAGAGCGCTGCAGTCACCGCAGCCGAGAGAGCGCTGCAGTCACCGCAGCCGAGAGAGCGCAGCAAGCACAGCAGCCGAGAGAGCGCGGCAGAATGCGTGGATAGCTTAAGCTTGGCGACTGCGCTGCTGGAATTAACGCCGGCACATGGAGGGGGAGATTAATTGCGGCACGCGTAAATTTTGACACTCGAAGTGGCGAATTTAGACCGTGCGGAAGCGAAAAGTGGGACAAGCAGAAACATATAAGAAAGGACGCGTGTGTAGCCAGTAAAAAAAAGAACACTCACGAGGACGACGGACCCTTTGCCAAGGACGACCACAGAATGACAACAAAAGGACGACACCAGGAGCAGAAGAGAAAAAAAAAACAAGGACGAGGATAACATCAACAGACGCGTGGACCAAGGTGAGCGAGCTGCAGAAGAGACGGTGTTTAGGTAGGGCAAGGGTAGGCATATGTATTAGTTAGTTTTTTTAGGCTAAGTTAATAAAATAAAGATGATGTTTGCAAATGAAAGTGCGCATGTCTGCCAAGGGGAACAAAAGGGCGCGTGAATGTGTGAGTGTGTAAGTGTGTGCATGTGTCTGCGCATTCGGCGAACGCGAGACCACGTGGCCCAAGCTGTTCCAGGGCTCCACTGATGTGCCAGCCGGTAAATACCCTTCACATACAGTGGAACCTCGGGACAAGACACGGGTCGGTGATCCCGAAACACGAGGTAAATACCCAGTTCCGAGATTAACCGAACCGTGGAGGTGGCCACAAGTCGAACGCCTGCCGTGCCTGCACAGTGCGCGTGCCCAGAGGCAGGGAACCGCGAGACCGAGTGGCCGAACTGTTCCGGAGTTCCACTGGTGTGCCAGCCGGTAAATACCCAGCACATACAGTGGAACCTCGGGAACAACTGCAAGTCGGTGATCCCGGAACACGAGGTGAATACCCGGTTCCGAGATTAACCGAATCACGGAGGCGGCCACTGGCCGAGCGTGGACATGCAGAGGGCGCCAGACGGCGTGGCCAAACTATTCCGGAGTTCCACTGATGTGCCAGCTGGTAAATACCCTGCACATACAGTGAAACCTCGAGAACAGCCGCGAGTCAGGCGTCGCCACACAGTGTGGGCGTTGTTGGCTCCACTGACGTGCGAGATGGTAAATACCCAGCGCGTACAGTGGAACCTCTGGAGCAGCCGCTAGTCGATGGTTTCAGAGGCTTGAGGTAAATACCCGGCTCCGAGACCATTAGAGAAGCGGGGGGGGGGGCGGCCACTGGACCCATTTGTTGGTTTTTGCGCACGATTTTCAACGCCACACACACGCTGCAAAGTCGGCCATGCCGACTAAGCCGAATACCCCGTGTTCGCCTTCGCGATGGCCACAAAAGAAAACCTCAGAAGGTCACTTTCCTTTTTTCGGCTCGGGTCTCAGCGAACTTTACAAATTTTTCCTGTCAAGTGGCCCTGGCGCGACTGAGCTCAACTCAGCCTTCAGACGCTACCTTACAGGTGGCGCCCGAGCTGGGACCCTAAGACAAAAGGACGAAACTAGGAGAGGCTGTGGCTTAAAGAACCACGAGACCGACTGAGGGGCCGGGGAGAGGGCGTTGAGACGTAACACGTGGCCTAGAGGCAGACACGCGGTCGTTTTAAGCTTTCTTGCATGTTTTGTTCCTGTTTCGTCCCAATTCTGTTTTTTAAGTCCACCCACGTTTGTTCTAAAAAGTTAAGTGTTAAGTTGGAAGGGGGAAAAATATAAGAACAAAGGGGGCGCACCCTGTCAGAGGCACGAGGCCCGTAGGGAGACGCCTAGCACCGCACCTCTCGACCGAGATAACTCGACAGGAGAAAGAAGGGGACCTGCCGAAGTCGCCATCGCGGGGTGAGCGAGCCGAGGGCCATCGTGTTTTCCGATCGGGATTCTGTATATAAGGCGGGCTGCTGGCTGGCAAGAGGCAGTCAAGCAGCAGCAGCCCAAGTGAACACATCGAGTCAAGCAGCAGCAGCCCAAGTGAACACATCGAGTCAAGCAGCAGCAGCCCAAGTGAACACATCGAGTCAAGCAGCAGCAGCCCAAGTGAACACATCGAGTCAAGCAGCAGCAGCCCAAGTGAACACATCGAGTCAAGCAGCAGCAGCCCAAGTGAACACATCGAGTCAAGCAGCAGCAGCTCAAGAAGACACATCGAGACCAAGCAAAAGAAAGCAAGAACAATAAAAATTCAAGAACGATAAAAAAAGGATCCTTGGCAGGCTTTAGTGAAAGAAAAAAAAAAAGAGATCTCCAAGAGAATCCCCAAAAAAAGTGCCAAGTGAAAACGCCGCGTACAGCAAAACATCCTGGAACCAGGACATCCTTGAGCCAGCTTAAATACCCAGCCGTGACACCGAGGAAACACGGGAACTCTTCAAGCCGAATCGAACGAGACCAGAACCAACGATGGTGGGCGTCCGCTGGATCTCTTTCCGGAGGAAGCAGGAACTGGAGGCACTGGCTGACGAGTTCAACTTGGACCGAGGAGGCACCGTGGAGGAATTGCGGTCCTGCATGACCACCTTCATAAACAGGAAGGACCACTCATCGGCCACCTTGGAGCGGTTGGCCTCCCTAGAGGCGCAATATGGCAGTGCCGTGAGTCCGGACAGGAGACTTTCCACTGACAGGACGGCCGGGAGTTCACTAGCAAGGCCACTCACGATGGAGGATCGGCCGAAGATAAGCAACAGGCCGCCCGAGGAGACAAAACCGAGTCTGACCATCCCCGTGCCCGTACCCACAGCACTCCGAGCAACCGAGCGACAGGAACCAGGATGCTCAGAAGGATCCGAGCGACACGACAGTATGACACTGGCCCACACAGCGGACCGCATGCGCAGATGGGGGATCACCTTCGACGGCAAATCAGACCCCCTGCGTTTCATCGAAAGATTGGAGGAACGAGCAACGACGTACAGGGTCGACACCCGAGACATTCCACAGGCCCTCCCAGAGTTGTTAACGGGTACCGCCGAGGATTTGTTCCGGACAAGCGGACTGCAAGGAGAGACGTGGACCGTTTTCCGGAAGGAATTCCTCGATTTTTTCCTGCCGCCTCGCTACTTTCAGCGACTGGAGGACGAGATCCGACTGCGCTATCAAAAGGCGGGGGAACCATACAAAACATATATGGTTGACATTCACCTGATGATGCTCAGAGCCGGATACACGGAGGCCCAGGAACTGGAGAGGGTTTATGAAAACCTGCAACCCCAATACCAACTCTTCGTAAGGCGGAACGACTTCCAGATCCTCCGGGAATTGACGGCCCTGGTAATAAACTATGAAGTCACCAGGGAGCGTGAACAATAACAACAACAGTGGAGTTCGTACCAACAGCCGACGATGGGGACAGGTAACGCGCGGAACGGCGCTCAACGAGGGGCATCGTGGACACCAGGGAACGGGGCGTCGCACCCCAACCTCAACGCACCACCGGCCCCGACGACTTCAGAGGAACAGGCAATAGTCAACGTCAGAGAGGCTTGTCGTAACTGCGGAGGAGCGGAACACTTCGCTCGGGAATGTCGAGACCAGCGAATCCTTTTCTGCTGGACATGCGGCAAGCGGGGAGTGCGCACTGTGGACTGTTGCCAGACCCAACAGTCGGAGCAACATGGGCGGACATACAACTGGGAACATCTTGCACCCAGGTGAAGATGTTAATATTGCCCGTTGTATTGGACGACGTGTTGCTGGGACTGGATTTCCATGATGCCATCAACACGACTCTAACCTGCGGGGGAGTAACATTACACCTGGGAACCCGAACCGCCACACCAATAAAGAGCCAGGACCCGGAACACAGGAATCAGGACACGCACAGGGACCAGGACGCAGAACAAGGAGGTGCAGCCGGCAGTCGCGCGACCGACATCTCACACAGGAGCCAGGACCCGGAACACCGGAATCGGGACACACACAGGGACCAGGACGCAGAACAAGGAGGTGCAGCCGGCAGTCGCGCGACCGATATCTCACATGAAAACCAGGACTCAGAACACAGGAACCAGTACGTAAGACAAGGAGATGCCGCCGGCAACCGCGCGGCCGACATCTCGCACAGAAACCAGGACTCGGAACACAGGAACCAGCACGCAGAACAAGAAGATGCAGCCGGCAACGGCGCGGCTGGTATCTCACACAGGAACCAGAACACAGAGCAAAGAGATGCAGCCGGCAACCGCGCGACCGCCATCAAACACCCGGAGCAAAACACAGAGGGACCAAATGTGACAGCCAACCACCAGAACCAGGACGACCCGAGACACACAGAACGGATGGAGGACCTGCTAGGACCCAAGGACGACGAGGCAGTCCGGAGGAACCCGTTCCGGGAGAGGGAGGATAAAGGAGGCGATACCAACGGGCAGGAAGAGTCAACCCCGCCCATCACAGGACTCGCCACCGTGAGCACCCTGCCCGAGGAACAGCCACCGACACCCGTCTTGGAACCATGGATCTCGAATTTCCTAGAAGAGGAACTCTCCAAATTTGATGGACTGTCCGGCGTCTCCACGATCACGGAACACGTGATCGTGAGGAAGGACGACCGACCCATCAAGCAACGTTATTATCCAAAGAACCCCGCAATGCTGGAAATTATCAACGCCCAGATCGACGAATTGCTCAGGGAAGGGTGCATCGAGCCTTCGAAGAGCCCACACAGCGCTCCAATCGTCCTGGTAGGAAAAAAAACGGGCGAAATGCGGATGTGTGTGGATTTTCGACAACTGAACGCACGCTCAATCCCCGATGCGTACCCCCTCCCACGAATCAACTCCATCCTGGAACGACTCCGAAACGCCAAATACATCAGCACGTTGGACTTAAAGAGCGGATACTGGCAGATCCCCATGGCCAAAAGGAGCCGCGAGTGTACCGCATTTACGGTACCCGGAAGGGGTCTGTTCCAGTGGAAAGTTATGCCCTTCGGACTACATTCCGCCCCCGCGACATTCCAACGCGCCCTGGACCAGGTAATAGGACCGGAGATGGAACCCCACGCGTTCGCCTACTTAGACGACATCATCGTCATAGGAACTTCAGTGGAGAATCATGTCCAGAATCTACGCGAAGTATTAAGAAGGTTGAGGGCAGCAAACCTTCGCCTCAACCGGAAGAAGTGTCACTTCTTCCAACGCAAGCTGGTGTACCTGGACATGTTGTCAGTGAGCAAGGGATCCACACCGATCCAGACAAAATAGCAGAGGTACGGAAATTGCAACCCCCGTCGAACCCAAAGGAACTACGCCGGTGCCTAGGAATAGCCTCCTGGTGCAGACGGTTCGTCCCGAACTTCGCCACCGTCGTACAACCAATGTCGTTATTACTGCGTAAAGGACGCCGCTGGGAATAGAGGGACGAACAGCAGGAAGCATTCGACAGACTCAAGGCCCTCCTCACCGAAGCACCAGTGCTCGCATGTCCTGACTTCAGCCGAAAGTTTGCACTCCAGACCGACGCGAGTGATTACGGACTGGGAGGCGTCCTCACCCAGGAGACGGAAGAAGGGGAACGGGTCGAGGAGAACTACTCTGCGACGGAGAAGGAGTGTCTGGCGATCATTTGGGCTATTCGCAAGTTACGTTGTTACCTGGAGGGGTACCGTTTCGACGTAATCACGGACCACCTAGCGCTGAAATGGCTCAACACCATCGAAAACCCAACGGGTAGGATCGCACGAGGGGCCCTCGAGTTACAGCAATACCAGTTCGACGTGCACTACCGGAAGGGGAAGCAGAGAGAGAAAGCGAGGGCGGAGGGAGAGTCTTTTGGAGTCGAGAGCGAGCGTAGATTGTTTAATATTTCAATAGCAATCGATGGCACAAAGTCCGCTTCGCATGGAGTTGAGCGCCGCTCGGAGGCAAGTGGAATGATAAGGGAAGCTGGCGCAGATTGGGATTGGTATTGCGATTGCAGCTGGGCTGCGTTGAGTGCAGTGTTCAATGGGAAACGAAATTAATTGAATGCAGCGTCAAAAGCGAGCACAAGCCCAGACAATAGACAGAGATGCTGATAGAGAGAATGGTAGAGAAGGAGAGAGAGGTGGGGGGGACACATCAAAACAAATACTGGAATAAAACATAAAAACAGTTGCAAACTCGTGCGGACAAGTTCAAAAGGATGAAGCTGCCCGACAACTGGGCACTGAGAAGAGGCAAGGAAAGAGGGAAGACACAGACGACATCAAAACAGGAAACAAGGGCGCTGGGCAGGCTGGGCGTGGTGGCTCGACTCCAACCTCGACTTGTGTGTGTGTGTGTGTGTGATTGTGTGTCAACTTAAATAATTTAAATGGCAAATTCATGCGAATTCATGTGTTTAATATTTGAGAATGCCTTCCCCCCCCCTTCCTTCCCACCAAGTTCCTATTTGTTTGCCTTACAATTAAGGCCAACGTTTGCTCTTGTTCAAGGTGGTTGTTTAGATGATTAGTCACTTCTATTCCTTTATTGATTGCTCTATTACATGATTAAGCTCACTTATTTGTATGTTATTCTTGGAGATGTCGTCTATTTATTGTTGTAACTCTTCTTTATCCTCTTGGTCTAGACTGCCAAACAAGTATTTATAGATTGTTCCCATGAAATTAGCAAGACCACGTTTGCTGCGTTTTGCGATTCTTACACCATTCATTTCCCTATTTTCGGCACGCTGCTTCGCGTCAACTGACGTGACCTGAATAACTACCTGCAAATTCTGGTATCGATTTGATCACGTCGAATGACTCATCACACCTAATCAAATCATTTATTTGAGTAGGTTGATACTCTTGAACTGGGTTGGAGTTGTTATTTAATTGTAACCTTAATTCTGCAATTTCTTCTGCTAAGGCTTTAGTTTTGGTTGCTATTAATTCTGCAATTATATCTGCTGTCAAATTATTAGCCATTTTGAAGTTAGAAAAACCGCTTATTAAGTCGTCCAGCTTAGTTTAATAATAAAAAAAAAATAAAATAAAGTTTATCGACGCTCACGTGGATGTCTTCCTTCTTGGCTGAGGGTCTTCCTTCTTGCTGTGAGGGTCTTCCTTCTTGCTGTGGGTGTCTTCCTTCTTGGGTTAAGTTTGGTATGATTGAGTGGCACTTTTGAGTTTAAAAAGAGCGTTTTTGAATATTTGCTCTCTTTCCCTTCTTGGTTGTGGGTGTCTTCCTTCTTGGGTTAAGTTTGGTATGTTTGAGTAGCACTGCGGCTCACTTATTATGTTTGTCACTTGTCTTTGGTTATGTTTGATGTGACTGAGTAGCACTTTTGAGATTTTAAAGAGCGTTTTTGAATATTTGCTCTTTTTCCTTGGACACCTCTTTATTTACTTCAAGGTTCCTTTCTTTTAAATAAATGGTCTGTTTGTGAGTTCTTAAAGAGCGTTTTTGAATATTTGCTCTCTTTGGAACACAAGAAACCGGTCACTCGCGACACTTGGGAATTCTGGTTGCTAATCCCTTTTTATGTTATTTTCACTTGTAAATCACTTAAGGATTTCGTTAATCCTTTTGTGTGTGATTCAACTGGAAAAATTTAACGCGAGCCCCACCATTCAAACCGTTTCTAGGAGTTTGAAAAAAATTAATTTTATTTGTGGAGAACGACTCCGTTTCTTGTGAGTACAAAATTAAGACAGAAATTACAATATCGTTCTGAGGCCAAAGTAGCCTTTGAAGATATCAAAGCTTCTACTGATCGAGCTAAAGCTTAAAGCTTAAAGCCTTTTGGACGAAGGAGGACGAAGTTTACAAAAAAACATTGAGAGTTTCTCACACTAGGCTTTTGGGCTGCGTGGGTGGTTTAGTAATTTCAAGAAGAGTTACTCAAGACTCAATGGAAATTGTTTGAAATCGCGAAATATGAGGAGTTGAGAATGAATTGTCAAGAGTCCAAAAAGACTATGAGAAGTTGTTTACAATTTACATAAGGAACGCTAAGTAACTCAGGGTGATAACTTGCACATGTATGTATTTTCGGTAATTGACATGTGCATGGAAAAGAAGAGTCGAGAAACAGCTTGCGCTTCACGCTCGCATCGTTTGTCCTTTTCTTTCCTGCACAAGTAATTTAGTTCTGACGTCATCGACAACTTCTTTGCTGATCGAAGGGTCGAAGTGGTTTATCTAATAACTTCAGTGTTTATTGTCTGATCGGATTGCAATTTGAAGGATAAGTTCATATAGTATTTATCAATATATAATTACGTATTCAGACCGAGGGTTTATTAAAAAAAACACAATTGTTTTTATATTATTAATAAACACTTTTATTTTATTCTATCAAGAAGAACTAAAGCCTTTGGATTATCACCAGGTTGGATAATGGACCTCTAAGTTGAAGTTATTTAGGCAGAGCTGTCGCGGCTGATAGCGTACTCAGTACTGAACTGGCGCCTGGAGGTGCGTTTGAGTTTCTATAGGCAATTTGGCTTGGCCAAAGAGCGAAGATTTGAGAGAGTTTGAGTTTTTGTGATCTTCTTACAGTAGTGTAGTTTTATATTTTATGTTTAGTGTAATTGGGGAAGTTTTACAATTATGTGTGTGGTAGTGTGTGTTGTTTACAACTTAAGTTTTGTGTGGTGTAGGTGTGGTGTAGAATGGATATGTTACTTCCCCATCCTTAAGAAAAAGCCTGTCCTCAGTCGCTTATTTTAGGGTACAATACAGGGGTATCTACTGAGGGTACAATGCTTTCGTTTTCAGGGTTTACAATAGTTTCATTTTCTGAGTTTTGATTCTTAAATTTTACAATTATCTTTTGGGGTTTGGTCTTATATTTATAAATGAAGTATTGTACAGTAAGGCAATTATAATTATTATGGCTAATGCCGTGAGTGTTATTACTTGACAAATATTATTTGTCTGATTATGCTGTTCAATTATTTCTTTTGTTTGGAAATATTCTAGTGGTTCTAGTTTGGTTACATTGTTGTGTACATAAATGGTTTGGGTGTAAATCTAGCGTTGTATTGGTAATTAATATTTCTTCTAAATGAACAGAACAATTGAACGCTTTTATCATAGTTACGAACATATATCCCAGCTCCTACCCCCTGATCAGTCTTTGACCTGTCGGTGTACCAATGTATACCATTGGGGTCTCTGATGGGGTTGCCAGCATCCCAGTCCCTACGGTCCGGGATGAGGGTTCTAAATTTTGCACCAAAGAAGAGTTCCTTGGTCATAGAATCTGATCTGGTGCAGATCTCTAAGCCAGGAATATCTTTAATTTTATCTATTATGATTTCTCTGTTGATACAATTTTGGCTTAAGACTTAAGACTTAAGACTTTATTTCAAAGTCAGAGTGCGTTTTGCTATATCTACATTGTGTTGTGACTTGATTCAATATACCCGGTATGCATTTGTTTATGACTAGGCTTTGAGTGCTTGCTGTATAGGTTTGGTTATTATGTGAAAAGTATTTGTCATGTATAGCTTCGGATAGTATATTGTTTTGTCCGTCTGGATATGGTACTATTTCACAAATTGGTTATTTCTCTCGGAATTTGGGAAATTATCAAAATTTCGTTAGTGTCAGATTTGAGCCATGCAGAAGTTTTGATATTAAGAAGTTTTTCGGAATTTACATGAGTTAATGAATCGTGTCTTAGAAGTTTGGGGTTAAAGATACCTAAACGTGCCAGTTGTATACCAAGCTCTATATCTTCTATGTACTCTGTGAATTGGTGCAGGTTAAAAATTATTAAGGCCAACGTTTGCTCTTGTTCAAGGTGGTTGTTTAGATGATTAGTCACTTCTATTCCTTTATTGATTGCTTCTATTACATGATTAAGCTCACTTATTCGTATGTTATTCTTGGAGATGTCGTCTATTTATTGTTGTAACTCTTCTTTATCCTCTTGGTCTAGACTGCCAAACAAGTATTTATAGATTGTCCCATGAAATTAGCAAGACCACGTTTGCTGCGTTTTGCGATTCTTACACCATTCATTTCCCTGTTGAGTTTTTCTATTAGGTACTTAATTTGTTGTACATTCTCGAAAAATTGCGTTTGCTTAATGAGTTCCTCGTAAATCATTTCTGTTTTAGTTAAGTTAACGGATAGGTAATGGTATTCATTATTATTTCTCCCAGCGGAAAAAGCGCAAGGCACTGCGACCATGATGATCTTTTGTATCTAGTATGCTCTCCCTATCATGACAAAAGCTGTTCTGCTTCCCTAATGAAGCATAACAGGTCTTTTGTCGAGGAAAGGACAATATGCTCGGGACTTGCGATTTCCACGTGAAGATGTTTCCTCCTTGTCCATACCAAGGCCGGACAGTCACATAAAATGTGTTTGGTAGTTTCGTCGTCCTCTTTGCAGAGCCTACACTCCGCATCCGAGGACAAGCGCATTTTAATAAGGTGATAGTTCACCAAGTGGTGGCCACTAAGGTAGCCAACAAGGAGGTAGAGGTCTCTCCTAGAGAGTAGCTTGGTCCTTCGATCAACTGTGGGATTGGTAAGCCTGCCGCATCTTTGGTTGGAAGAACCAGTAGCGTTCGGTCAATCTTCCAGCCCAGGTTTTCAGCAGGGAGGAGATAGTTGACCACCCCACGCCACAGAAGGGTTCGGGGTCAAGCAGGGGAGCTGATGACCCAGCCCTCGCTAGTTCGTTCGCCAGCTCGTTACCCTGGAAGCCAGAGTGTGCAGGCACCCAAATTAGGGTAACTTTATTCTTTTTCGACAGCCTCTGGAGACAGTTCCAGCAGTCAGCCACCATACGCGAGCCTACTCTTTTTGTGGAGACCAGTATGACCTCTTGGCTGTCCGAGAAGATGTAGATATTTGCTCTTCTAATCCCCTTCTAAAGGATAAGACGGCAGCAGAACGCAATGGCGTGAACCTCTGATTGGAAAACTGTGGGCCAGTTGCCCATAGCAATCGAGGTTTTGGAGTTAGGACCATATATCCCAGCTCCCACCCCCTGATCAGTCTTTGACCCGTCGGTGTACCAATGTGTAGCATTGGGGTCTCTTAATTAAGCTAGCATGCCCTGAATCGGTAGCTAGAAGCCCAGATTGAAGCTTGATTCTAAGAAGGTTCATAGCAGCAACTTTTTTTATGCGGATGTGCAGCGGAGTCGGATTCAAAATCGATTCCATTGCTGCGGTGGGACAGGTGCGAAGTGCACCC
The DNA here is from genome assembly GCA_018904035.1 of Zaprionus ornatus. Lineage (NCBI taxonomy): Eukaryota > Metazoa > Arthropoda > Insecta > Diptera > Drosophilidae > Zaprionus > Zaprionus ornatus. The sequence continues at coordinate 1,800,174 of JAEIFZ010000032.1, read as the reverse complement.
GTTAAGGAAAGGCAGAGCGGCCTATGCAGTTTCGTGCATTTGTTGATGGCAGTGACCTGCGTAACCTTAGACCACCACACAATAGCAGCGTAGGTTACGATCGGTCTTACCATCATCTCAAATAGCCACCGAATGGTGCAGGATTTGAGACCCCAGATTCTACCGAAGAGTCTT